>JASAOG010000089.1:2447500-2657500 GCA_030265305.1 Biomphalaria pfeifferi | reverse complement strand
CTTGTAAGCAAATAAAAAAATGCGTGTTAAAGGAGATCTACATGCTTGACTAACCACGACAGTGTGTATCTTCTCGCCTGACCATTCAACACACAACAAACACTATCGCTTGGTTGTCTTGTAATGACCGACTACACGTAGTCTAGACTAGCCTTACACTGACCAGTTTGTTCGAATCAGTCAGACCTGCGATCTATTTACTTCTTGAGACAGAAAATGTTCTTTTTTTCTCGAGTTGGTTGTCCTAATGCTTTTAAATCTATCTATCTATATATGACTGTACCATAGCGCTTGACTAGGCTGTCACCAAGACTAACAGCTACTGTAAGAACGAATCGATACGATTGGTCAAATCTCGTTTCCCTTTCCATATTGTTTAGGGAAGTGACGTATGCCTAACCTAAAAACAAAATCTCAAAGAACCCCGTTTTTTTGGAGATGTCAAGAATATACTGACTAATTTATTTAATATAAATGTTTCTAAGCATTTAAATTAAAAATGGTAAAATGTTTACTATTACAACTTTTTACGCAGAATTTAAATATGTCAATAACTCAAATTTGAAAAACCATCGGAGTTTCCCTTTAATCAAACCTAATCTACAATATTAAATAAGAAAAACATTTTAAAATACTATTTCTCTAGATAACACTTATATTAAGCTGTCTCAATTAGCTCGGATCAGTTATATTATTAAATTAGGAATAGATCTTGACTAGCAATAATGAATCTGTTTTATTAGAAATACGTTTACCAATAGTTTTTTTTAAGCGCAATTTCTTGCTTATAGCTTTCTCAATACGCTATGATCCTTTCACTCATCCAGACAAGTTGTGAAAGGGGTAGGGGGAGCAGCAGGGGGTATCTGGGTGATTAAAATACGATGAAACATTTTTTTAAAACCCAACCAATCCCCCCCCCCCCCTTTTATTTTCCTACGAGAAAGAATCCTGGCTAAGCGAATGTAAAGACCTACAGTTTATAATATTCGAATGATAGGCCCTTAGATTTAGATATAAAAACTTTTCCTGAACATAAATTTTTTTAACTCTTCAATGAATGTGGAAACAAACGTCCGTCCAAGAAAAACATTTTCTCATTCTCTAGACAAATTAAAATATTTTTTTTAGCTTTAAAAAAAATATAATGATCAAATTAAAGTTAACCAGCTAGTAATTATTTTCCCAACGCCATACAGAAGCTGTCAAATTTGTAGGAAAATCGTTAGATCCGTTTTCGAGATCCGTGTCCACCCACCCACACGTTTCCACGAAGTTACGAGTTTAGTCAGGGCCGGTCCTATTGCGGGACCCTATACGAAACGAATTGCGTGGGGCCAATTCTGGGTAGGGATAAGGATAATAAGTGATAATTAAGATTTTGTATTAGAAAATAAATTCGTCTTTGCATTTTATTCTTTACAAAGTACAAAATCCCTGTCAATTTCGAGGGCCGTTGAAAAAAAAAAGCAGCAGGTTATTAGCACCCAAAACGATTGCGCCTTGATGGGTTCTGGTTAGTATGCTTTATATGTACTGGGTCATTTCTATGTATCTTTATTTATTAATTATATGTTCATTTCCCCACCCCCTTTTTCCAAAGTAAAATCAGGCACTATGACCATCACTTCTTGTTTTACTATTGTTTCCTCCTCTTGTCTGTGTAGAGATTAGGTCAAGCCTCTGACAAATATTAGATCTAAGTGTGTGCTAAATGACTAAATTAAAATCTTGGTTATCCTTATCGATTGTTTATTTTGTCTATAAGTCATCTAATCATATTTCGTGCGGTCCTATTTCTATCAGAGGAAGTAATACACCATATATAGACACGAGATTCTGAAAAGTCTCATACTCTCTCTCTCTCTGTCTTTCTCCCCCTGCCTCTCTCTTTCTCTTTCTCTCCATCTGTCTCTGTCTCTCACTCTCTTGTCTCTCTATCTCTCTCTTTCATTTCTCTCTCCCTGTGTCTCTCACTCTGTCTCTCTCTCTTTCTGTCTCTCTCTCTTTCTTTTTCATTTCTCTCTCTTTCTCTCTCTTTCTCTCTCTCTTTCTCACTCTGTCTCTCTCTGTCTCTCGGGTCATTTTTTCTCACTTGAAACGTTTCTCTCATTTTTTCTCCTCTCTCTATCGTTCAACTTCTAACTGAGTCACTTGGTTTTGTATCTAGTAAGTGTAGCACTAAGTGTAGCCTTCCAGATACCACCATCAAACATAGAATACATATAATTGTTGAGTCAGTGATGTTCATAAGTATGACTCCATTTTCCAGTCATTAGATAATCAACGTGAAAAGTGATGAGCCAGGAGGGGGGAGGAGTATAAGTTTGAAGAATTGTTTGCAGAAGTCCACCCTCACATCTTTCACTCCCTCCTTTCCTCTTTCCCTCTGTCCTTCTCTCTGTCTGTTTCTCTCTCTTTCTATTCTTCCTCTCTCGCTTGCTTGTGTAGATGACACTGCGCTGCATTGATTGCTGTACAAGATTCAAGGCGTCTGTCAGCAAGATCGAGTTCCAAGAGAAATAACTCTCAAGCACAATGTTGTAACAGTGTAACGGAGAATTGATTTATCTCCCTTTAACTCTCGCACCGGATGTCAACAAACACGAACTTTTGAATAGATCTTTGACTTTACATGTATTTTTTCCCGATAAATACCAGATGTTTGTGTGATTTTAAACACACTGATATTTGTAACTTGACCTGTCTGTCCTTTCTGTCCAGTCGTTCGGTACGTCCAGTCCCGTGCCAGAACCTCCACATGTTTGTAGGATGGACAAAAGGTGACAATGGAATTTCCATTTCATGGGGCCTCCCTGAGACGCAGCCTTGAGCCCCCCCCCCCCCCCACGCCTCTGGAAAAAGGAATGTATTTGATGATCTCGAGTCTGTGTTTATTTTGTACAATGCTTATATCAACTCGATCTGTTTTCCCGTCTGTCTTGTACACATCTAGTACACGTTACTTCTTTCGCTTTACTTGCTCGGATCAAGTTGAAACTTTGTACAATTACTCATTGTCAACGGCAATGCATGAACCAATAACATAGAAAGCAATGATTTCATCAATGAGTGGTAATTACTACATTTCTTTTTTTGTAAATGAAATTGGTTTACATTTGGCAGTATTCAGCTTTTGTGGCAGTAATTGTACAGTTTTTCTCTTTATATAACCTTTTTTTTTCTTCTTTGTTTTGAGAGCCGGACACATGCGCTCTCGAGTATCTCCGATTTCATTTCTGTTAGCCGAAAACAAAAAATACTTCATCATGGTTTCTAGCTCAAATTTGTTTTTACGTAATTCAAATGGAAAGTTCAACTGTTCACTGTACTGGTGAATGTGCAGCCGAAAAAAAAAACTGACAAACATATGAGAATTATGTTCCTGGTGTGTGCAAGGAACTGATATTTCTTCTGTGTAGCGAAACAATCGTTTTCATACTTTAGAATTCTAGATTGATAGTTCCGCAGATCCTAAAGAAAATCAAATACAAAAAAAAAAACATACTGTTTTTTAACGGCCCCAGAGAGGGGAAACGACGCTATTAGTTTTGTGTGAAATGTCTGTCCGTCCGTCCGTCCCGTTTAGATTTCGTAATCTAGAAAAGATAGTGAAAATCCTACATCATAATATTTAGTCCATTCAATGCTCTGATGCAACGGCTACTTTTTTCTTTTCTTACAACTATTCACTATTAATATTAACAAAAACGAGAGGATCTTTATTAGGCAAGATAATTATTTATCATTATTTCAACACATTTATGCAAACTGTTTTAGATTTTTTGTAAAAAAAAAATTTTTTACATTTTTATTGCTAAGTTAAGTAAGTTCTGTTGTAATAACTACTACAAAAATAATATTTACTTTTTTTAAAGAGAAAAAAATCTATTAAGTATGCATATAAGTTGGACATAATTTAAAACAACAATTAATAAGAAGTTTTCATATTATAACGTGAACTGCGAAATTCCATCGGAAGAATAATGTACTTCACTAAAGGATTTTTTTTTTCGGATAAACAATAAATAAAAAGAGATTGACCCTTTACAAAACAATTAGATCAATTAGAGATTCATTATTAGATATCAGTTAGGCCAGGTCCATATCTAACTTCACATTCACTTTCACATATCCTTTGGTCTAATGGACCGCTTAAGCACCACCCAAGATATGTCATCCTTCTTTCTCCATTCTTCTGTCATTTGTCTTTGATGGAATTTCATTCTGATGTTCTCTCTGAAAATATTAAAACCTGCCTTTTTACCTGCCTGGGTGGACCACTTCGGGGCCGATTTTGAGTTTTGTGTTTCCACACACTTGTATTTGAGTACACTTTAAAAAGCAAGATATTTTGTATACAATAAATAAAGGTGTGATGCATTAACTGAGGAAGTGACCGTACTGAATATCAATTGTCGCTCCACACTTTTATCAAGCCTCCATTTCTTCTGATACTTATGGCTAGGTAGCTAGCTGTAAAATATATTGACGGATATAGCCAAGAAACTCCAACTTAGTGAAGACTAGGATCTTGAATTTAAAGATTTGTTGGTCGCCTCTGAGTCCAAACTATTCTAATGGGTGCATGGCATTTGTTGGGGGGGGGGAGGAGTTTAAACAGCAGAGTTGTAGCCAGTAGAGGTAATAGACAAGAGGTATAGACAACAGAGCTATAGATATCATACATATTCACTATATATATATATATCATGGGCGAAGCCGGGGGGGGGGGGGGTTGGGGTTCAACCCCGTCCCCACGAAATGAAATCCCCCTTCATGGAGGGGGGAGGGGGGGAAGACGGACTTTAGTGACTGATTTTTTGCTTAATTTTGTTTATTTTAGGTGAGATTCTAATGCTAAACCATCTCTGCCCCAGCGCAGCCAATGGGGTTTTGATTTTAAACCCCCCTACCAGGAGATTTTGAGTTTAAAACCCCCTACCAGGGTTTTTAGCAGTTAAAACCCCCTCTTCTATAGAACAAAACAAAAAAATGCAAACGACAACCCCCAAATTCCAAGAGCAAAGTTAAGGTTAAGATTTTGATTTTAAAACCCCCTCCAAAGTTTACGATAAACTCCCTGCCAGCGGGATTTGAAGCTAAAAAATACATCTTCACTATAAAAAAAAAAAGCAAATTGCACACTAAAATTATTTGAGCGTAGCCAAGCCAATGGTGGGTTTTGAGTTTAAACTCCTCTCCTCCAGATGGTTTTGAGTTTAATATCCCTCTACAGAGCGTTTTGAGGTGGAAAACCTCTATCTTCAATATTATTCTAAAGCAAACTACAGTTACTAAATTCTATGATCGTAGCTAAATGGGGTTTTGAATTAAAAAAAAAAACAAGTAAGTCCAGAGATTTTTTAGTCTAAAACCCCCAACAGATGATTTTGACGATAAAACTTCCCTTTTCGATTTAAAATCTAAAGCAAACTACAGTAACCTAATTCCAAGAGCGTGTTCAAGAGAGGTTACAAATTTCTAACATTAATAAAGTGCAGTGAATAGTCATCTGCCAAAATTGAAAAACACTAAATGTGGCTCAACAAAGATGGCTAAATGAATTACACATAAGAAGAGTTGCAACGACATCCTAGTACAACTTGGCGCCACACATTCATGGAGGTCCTCAGAGGACTTCAGAGGCTTCAGACATTACCAGTGACAGATTTTGTGGAAACAGCTTAACGGCAAATGCGCCGAACGGTGCGGGAGGGATTAAGTCAGTAAGAATAGCACACTAGGTTTTTGAAATAAGACTTTTTAATAGCAGGAAAATGCACTGTAGATACCTCAGAATATGCATTTTGTTGGCATTCAATACCAGAAATAGGTCTCTTGGCGGCGGGGCTCCGCCCCGCGCTGAGGGGAGCTCCTAGCGCTCCCCCAGCCCCCCTTGCTAGCAATAACTGGAAGTCAACAATTTTTCCACTAACTACAGGAAGAACCTATTCTAGGGCACAATAAACGTGTTCCGAAATAATGAAAGGTCAGAATGTAATAAAGATTATGTACACACATACATACATACAAATAATTTTTTTCGCGGGGGGGGGGACAGGGGGTGAAAAAATTCCCCCCCTAAACCCCATCCCCCCCGAAAAAAACTACAGGAAGAACCTATTCTAGGGCACAATAAACTTATTCCGAAAGAATGAAAGGTCAGAATGTAATAAAGATTATGTACACACATACATACATACAAATAATTTTTTTCGCGGGGGGGGGGGGGGGACAGGGGGTAAAAAAATTCCCCCCCTAAACCCCATCCCCCCCGAAAAAAAATCCTGGCTACGCCCATGATATATATATATATATATATATATATTGTGAATATATAAACTGTGATTTAGATAACAGATATATACACACAACAGACATAGTATAAATTGTCCAATAAAATGTCTAACCAGACACACAGCGTTGTGCATTATAAACTAAGTGTTTGTTTCAAATGACGAAGTTGTAAACAAAAAAGTAGGGAGAAGAATGTAAGTGATAGATCCTTCAAAGTATATCAGTGATAGATCCTTCAAAGTATATGAGTGATAGATCCTTCAATGTATATGAGTGATAGATCCTTCAAAGTATATGAGTGATAGATCCTTCAAAGTATATGAGTGATAGATCCTTCAAAGTACATCAGTGATAGATCCTTCAAAGTATATGAGTGATAGATCCTTCAAAGTATATCAGTGATAGATCCTTCAAAGTATATGAGTGATAGATCCTTCAAAGTACATCAGTGATAGATCCTTTAAAGTATATGAGTGATAGATCCTTCAAAGTATATCAGTGATAGATCCTTCAAAGTATATGAGTGATAGATTCTTCAAAGTACATCAGTGATAGATCCTTCAAAGTATATGAGTGATAGATCTTTCAAAGTATATCAGTGATAGATCCTTCAAAGTATATCAGTGATGGATCCTTCAAAGTATATGAGTCATAGATCCTTCAAAGTATATGAGTGATAGATCCTTCAAAGTATATGAGTCATAGATCCTTCAAAGTATATCAGTGATAGATCCTTCAAAGTATATGAGTGATAGATCCTTCAAAGTATATCAGTGATAGATCCTTCAAAGTATATGAGTGATAGATCCTTCAAAGTATATGAGTGATAGATCCTTCAAAGTATATGAGTGATAGATCCTTCAAAGTATATGAGTGATAGATCCTTCAAAGTACATCAGTGATAGATCCTTCAAAGTATATGAGTGATAGATCCTTCAAAGTATATCAGTGATAGATCCTTCAAAGTATATGAGTGATAGATCCTTCAAAGTACATCAGTGATAGATCCTTTAAAGTATATGAGTGATAGATCCTTCAAAGTATATCAGTGATAGATCCTTCAAAGTATATGAGTGATAGATTCTTCAAAGTACATCAGTGATAGATCCTTCAAAGTATATGAGTGATAGATCTTTCAAAGTATATCAGTGATAGATCCTTCAAAGTATATCAGTGATGGATCCTTCAAAGTATATGAGTCATAGATCCTTCAAAGTATATGAGTGATAGATCCTTCAAAGTATATGAGTCATAGATCCTTCAAAGTATATCAGTGATAGATCCTTCAAAGTATATGAGTGATAGATCCTTCAAAGTATATCAGTGATAGATCCTTCAAAGTATATGAGTGATAGATCCTTCAAAGTATATGAGTGATAGATCCTTCAAAGTATATGAGTGATAGATCCTTCAAAGTATATGAGTGATAGATCCTTCAAAGTATATCAGTGATAGATCCTTCAAAGTATATGAGTGATAGATCCTTCAAAGTATATGAGTGATAGATCCTTCAAAGTACATCAGTGATAGATCCTTCAAAGTATATCAGTGATAGATCCTTCAAAGTATATGAGTGATAGATCCTTCAAAGTATATGAGTGATAGATCCTTCAAAGTATATCAGTGATAGATCCTTCAAAGTATATGAGTGATAGATCCTTCAAAGTATATGAGTGATAGATCCTTCAAAGTATATGAGTGATAGATCCTTCAAAGTATATCAGTGATAGATCCTTCAAAGTATATGAGTGATAGATCCTTTAAAGTATATCAGTGATAGATCCTTGAAAGTATATGAGTGATAGATCCTTCAAAGTACTTGTACTCATTCCCCCCTACAAACACACACACAAACATTCTACCCTCAAATATCAAAACTTTTTTCCTACCCTCAAATATCAAAACTTATTTCCTCCTCTTGATTAAAGTTGTGGGATAACTTTTTTCAGGAGTGGCTTGTTAGCCTTGGTAGGTCACCCTCCCAGAAACCACATCTCTCCAAATGTCTACTAAAATAATTTGAAAAACGAGTTAGTCTGAAAATTGCGCTAAACCAAAGCAATCTTCTAAAAAAGGTCAAACTTAGGTGCAGCTATGCGATGAAAAATGTGTCACAGCTAATATGGATAGATAGATAGATAGATAGATAGATAGATAGATAGATAGATAGATAGATAGATAGATAGATAGATAGATAGATAGATAGATAGATAGATAGATAGATAGATAGATAGATAGATAGAAATCGATAGATACAGATATAAACATGGTATAAATGTAGAAATTGTTTAAAAGATGCTCACAATTAATGGCTATCTCTTGTTCAAATAAGTTCTCATTCCTAAATGCTCTTCCCCATGTGATATCTGATTGTAAGTCTACTGCCTTGGCCCTTGGGAATGTGTCTTGTAATGGCGAGGGTGGAAAAAAGGAAATTATATTAAACTGTATGATCTCTTGTGCAATTTTAAATGGCTATAATGCATGGACGCCTTCTTGAAGTTTTTTTTTTTTTGTTCCACATTTAGATCTAATTATAAAAGAGTTATTTTTTCTAATTTAACACTTGAATTGACGTAGTGAAATCAAAATTAGCCGCATTCATTAGCATCTTTTGTGTCAATCCATATGGGAAAGTCTTGCTTCGGTTTCATTTCGTAATATGTTTTTTGCTTGTGGTCTACGAAGTTAGTATTATGATGGAGTGACGGAGCTAAAAAACACTTGGTTTCCGAACAGAGGAAATCGTGTTCAAATTCCAGTTAAGGTAACATTTGAAGTCCACACATTTCTAATGGGTTCCTGGTATTAGCTGTAAACCTAATGTCAAATTGTCACAAGACATTTGAACACAAGAAATCTGAACACAAGACATTTAAACACAAGACATCTCAACACAACACATTTCAACACAAAACAATTGAACACAAGACATTTGAACACAAAACATTTGAACACAAGACATTTAAACACAAGACATTTAAACACAAGACATTTAAACACAAGACATTTCAATACAAGACATTTTAATACAAAACAATTGAACACAATACATTTAAACACAAATCATTTAAACATAATTGAACACAAAATATTTAAACACAAGACATTTGAACACAAAACATTTGAACAAAAGACATTTAAACACAAGACATTTCAACACAACATATTTGTGCAAAACAAATTGAACACAACACACTTGAACACAACACATTTAAACACAAAACGTTTTAAGACTGTCGCAACTTTCATTAAAATAGTGAAGATTTAAAAATAATAGGAAGCTTTAGAATCTCCCAGACTTCCAAGCATTGTGATGACATCCTTTTGTGGAGTAAAGACATGCTAAGAATATTTCCTTAGAGCACATGGAAGGAATTGGGCAACATTTCCTAGGACCTCCCAGTCCCTTTACAATCCTTAGCCTGACCCGGGCCATGTACTAGTTCTTTCTCTCCAAACATTGTCCCTTTACGTAGAAAACCCTATTCTCCATGAACTTATCAACTGATTCTTCGCGTCCTCTCTGCAGTGGCGTGCAACCAAAATTCTCTCAAAAGCGCCCAAAGTATATTTCTTTTCTAGTTGGTTTTGTCCCAGTTTTTCGAACCAAAAATGTTCCCTCTCACAGACCAAAGCAAGAACACTGTCCAAGGATAGCGGCGATTGGGGTACTGTTACCAGTTGGCATGCAGGATTTCACAAAAAGACCGTCATGCTCATAGCCAAACAAACCGCCCTCGGCATAGAAGCATCCGCTTTATGGTCCCTGTTCTAGAAGTCCAGCAGAAATTATAGGTTGGATTGTTGCGTTGAACTCGATGACCACTACTTCAATCAAAACGATTTACTTAAGCTTTGGTTTTTGTTTGACCTTTTATTTGTTACGTTGAAGTCAATAATGAATGCGTGTCTACTACTTAAACATAGCCACCAGATGGACCTTAAAGTAGGATAGGCTCTCGCCAGGATTACAAGCAGACGAGACACTCTCTTCCTTGTCGTCTGTAGGTGACCCTCCCTCGCCCCCCCCCCCCACCCCCCACCAATTTAACATATTCACTTGAACATCCTCTTATCGTTTATCATCCATCCAATGAGTTTCCATTATTTATATTCAATATTGGTTGTCATGGCAATATCTTCAATTAGGAATCATTTTTACTAGCTGATTGTCAGGCCCGTTCAAATGGAGACTGATAAAAATAACTTTAAAAAAAAAAAAAAGGAAAATGTCTTGGACATTGACCTCAATTATTTATGCATTAATTTTATTTTCATTGTGTATGTTAACGCGTGTTTATAGAACCAGTTCATTGGTTGGATATATCAAATGCGCACGTCGTGTAGTGATTGGTTAATAATTCCCAAATGTCTTGCCCACTTTTAAATTAATTAATGAAGTAAAATTTTAAAACAAATAATTTTTGTAATCAATTCCTTCTTTATGAGCTAATGATAGTCTGTAATTTTTCATTCTGGTAATTTTTTGTAAAGTTTAATTATTGAAAGTTTTTTCCAGTGAGATCTACACAATCAAGTCCTTCTATGAACAGACTAGCAAAAGATTAATACATTGACGGTGGTAAGATGCACATGTAGGCCTACGTCTTAATATTGAACAAATTAATAAATACAAGGAAACCATCTGTAGAATATACTTATAGGTCTGTGAAAAAAAACATTTGAGACGATTGTGGTAGCTCCAGCAAAAGCCATGTAGACGTATGTCAAATTCAATTATAACATCGCAAAATACAGTAATCACATCTTTTCAAAATATTGAAAGTAAAAAAAAAAAAAAAAGCAAAAACAACAAAGAAATGAGTATCGACTTCAGAACAAAGAAATGAGTATCGACTTCAGAACAAAGAAATGAGTATCGACTTCCGAACAAAGAATTTAGTATCGACTTCCGAACAAAGAAATAAGTATCGACTTCCGAACAAAGAAATTAGTATCGACTTCAGAACAAAGAAATTAGTATCGACTTCCGAACAAAGAAATTAGTATCGACTTCAGAACAAAGAAATGAGTATCGACTTCCGAACAAAGAAATTAGTATCGACTTCCGAACAAAGAAATTAGTATCGACTTCAGTACAAAGAAATGAGTATCGACTTCCGAACAAAGAAATTAGTATCGACTTCCGTCAAAGAAATTAGTATCGACTTCCGAACAAAGAAATTAGTATCGACTTCCGAACAAAGAAATTAGTATCGACTTCCGAACAAAAAAATGAGTATCAACTTCCGAGTATTTCGAACTTTTAGTATCTCAGAACTGTCTAAAACAATAAAATTCATTTCACTGCAAAATGATTACATCACAAACACAGATTACATCGCAAACACAGATTACATCAAGTAAAAATAAACTTTATATACTCCTAAAAGCTGCTAGTAAGATCATTGGCAACAAACAATCCGCATTTGGACACCTAGTGGAAAAAAAAAACATTGCTAAGAAAGATCTAAAAAAAATTAAGAATAAAAAAAACAGCCTCCGGCTTATAATTTTAACATTTGACCATCAGAAAAGAAATACAAGACACCGATCACAAAAATAAATGGACACGAAAACTCTTTTGTTCCTTTTGCAATAAAATCTTAAACACTATAGAACTTAAAGCTGGTGTGTCAACTTCGCACAGAATGTTACAAAAACAACTTTGTTACGAACGTTTATCTTGTGTGCTATTGTACAAAATGTTTGCTTTAATCATGTAGTGTTTTTTTTTTGTAATGCACAATTGTAAAACTAATGTCCTCACTGAAAATAAAGATTACTAATATTATTATTATTATTATTATTATATTTTTGTGTGGAGAAATATGTGTGACTTTCCCCCCAATGATATGCACAAACTGTCAAATTTCTAAGTACATCGTTAGAGCAGTTTTTAAAATACCAATCCAGAGAAAGTCGAACTTCAATTTTTTTTTTTACTTTTTAAATCTACGAAGATTTGGCAAACTATTTGGAGGAATTGTAGAGACATTCCTATAAAAACGTATGCAAATGTACTCGCTCTGAAGCTCAAGAATTCAAATTTCTCTTCCCATCATGCTTGCGGACGAGGTCAATAAGAAAAAAAATATGTTTTCAGCTCATTTAATCTTTTCCTTTTAAATACTGAAGTCCTTCAAGAGTGCCAATCATTACATTGCGAGAAAGAAAATAGTCCCCACAAATGGATTCGTTTTGATTTTGCGCAAAATTAGGTAAATTATAATTGTGTATCTTGAACCCAATGTTTTTGACTAATTTGTTTAGGGGCGGACAAAATGTTCCTTTTTTAAGAACTTTGGCACTGTGTGCTCATTGTTGTGGAGCAGACGACATCAGAAATACAGACATTTGATTGGTCGAGCTAATCTCATTGAGTAGACAAAGAGAAGATGAAGTATTGATCCGAGCAAAGGAAACAATTTGACGGAGAATATTTTGCGTTCGAAAAGTTGGACATTGATAAAAATGATGAGAATATTGTTTCTTTATGTAAATCGATAATATATCATTTGGAGACCAAACACAATAGAGATAGAGGGCTGGGGGGGGGGGGATAAAGCTAATTTGTCAAACGTTTTAAAAATAAACCTCAATGTTTGTGTTGAACAATGGAACGGCCTTTTTTATTGTATCTTATGTTTGTTTTTTTTAAACCTGTTTATTTTGAGATTATTCCAGACAATTACAATGGCACGATTACATGGACCTAGTCACGTGACAAGATGAGGTAGAAGAAACTAGGATCTCATCCACACGGCGTGTCACTCAAACGTCATTTCTGGATTCCTTTATAATCTTCTTTCAATAGATCTTTGTGAGAGTTGAGTGGGTGGGGGTGGGGGAGATAGGTAATGGGAAAAGAGTCCCCCCCCCTATACCTGATCCAACACAGTCTTTCTCTTTTCTGTCTCTCTCAGATGGTCTCTATCTTTTCTCCCTCTCTTCTTTCTCAATTCTCTTTACATTTTACTTTCTCTCTTTCTCTGTGTCTCACTTTGTCTCTCTGTCTCTTTCTTCTTCCCCCCTTCTCTTCTCTCAACTCCTTGATCTTCCCTCCTCTTTCTTTACATTACTTTGTCTCTTCTGTCTCTCTCTCCGTCTGTCTTTCTGTCTCTCTCTCTCTTAAATAAGCTCGCGGGCTGGCTAGTAGACTAAGCTAAGATTAATGTTTTGTCGTTGTTTGAGATTGTAAAATTTTTAAAAGGACTATCAAAAGCAAGTATATTAAAAAGAAGTCCATTCTTATTATGAACTTTAACCTTTACAGTTCACCAACGATTGTCTTGTTCTAATAAGAAACTATATTGAATACATGACAGCAAACATTAGAACAGAAGTTATCCTTTTCTTTTGTTTCTTTTTCTTGTTGTTTTTTCCTGAAACATTCCTCTTGCTTCTTTCGTTCACCCCAAAGCCCTATCTACCCATCTGCAAAAAAGCGGTCAAGCAAATTATGTCCCTGTAATTATTTGGGTTTAAGGAAGGACAGTTTGAAAAGGTTAACAGGTTGAAGAGCTCTCATAGAGGTAGATAAGATACTTGAATATTAGATGTTCTAAACAACTATGCGATTGATTCTAATCAAACACAAAGAACAATCTCTCAACTATTATTGAACACGTTACATTTGAATAGCATCTTGAATGGAAAATGAAGCAATCAAACTCCGTTTCCACTTTCTGGACATATAAATAATGTTAAAATAAATGGACAACTTAGACCACTAAGCCTCTGTAGGCGAATTATATTTTAACTTATAGAACTTGAAATAATTTGAATGACATCTTCGTCTATACAAAACTGAATAAAACTTTTATTACAATATAGACATATTCAGCTTGAGATGATATACAAATAAATGTAGTAGACTTTAGTAATAGTGTAATGCATTCTGAACAAAATGTAATTCACTACAAAACACGTCTTTTCACTCTGGCATTTTGTAGTCGTCTGGTCTACCCAATACAGCTGACGACAGTGCCGCTTGTCTTGCATCATTCACACTGCATAGCCACCAACCAATTGCTAACGAAGCTCGACCCTGGCAGTATCACAGAATAAATTTTAATATATTTCTAAACTTATAATAATAATAACTTTTTAAAAAACAGTTAAAAAAAGTATTTGGTTTCATTTAGATTCTGTCCTATTAGATAAGAACAACAAAGTGTACACATTGAGAATCGATGCTGGTGCCTTTAAAATTCAAAATCGTTTCTTTTCTTAAATAGCCACTGGTCAGCTCTGATTCGATCATGCAACTTAGTATAAAGCGGTCACTTTAAAGCGTGTCCGCATCACCGAGATCATTAGTCAAGATCTGAGAGAAAAAAAATCAACATATCCATTTAGACTTCATTCGTTCTTAAATGTGAGGACCGCTGGAACTCATTTGCATGTATCCTAGTTTATATTTATCATCAGAAGAACTAAGCTGGGATGCCCGCTGCTGGACAGGCTTCGGAAATGTTGAAGATTAAAGGGAAGAAACTTCTAGCTAGATGCTTGCATAGAGACGTTGTTTCCCTTAGGGGGCGTAGGCAACTCGATTTCTATGTAATCTTAAATGGAACATACGCGGAAATGATGTAATTACTTTCTAAAGGAAATATAAGGAGGGATGTAGATAGTTTAGGAAAGATGGAAAGATTGAAAGATGTGTTGTTGAGATGAAAAGATGGCTACTAAAGTGAGGCTACAGTACATAACCTCTGAACGAGGTCTATTTAGTTTCATGTAATATAGAGAGATAGTGCGTGGGTGTAAACAGAAAAGTGCGAAAGAGAAAGAGAAAAAGGACAAGAGGGAAAGAGTGAGAGAGTAAAGAGATGAGGTAATGAGACTTTTAAAAATATATATATCAAGCAGTTCATAAAAGTGGTTTAGTTTAGCTGGTCACTCTTCCTCTAAGAAGAATGGAAGACTGAATGAGGCAGGTGTTATTTTTCTGTTTTGTTTTGTTTTTTTGTTGTTGTTTTTTTGTTTTGTATTTGGTAACATAGTTGTAATTACATTTGTAACGGATGCATGTGTAAATCTGATGCACTTGAAGTATTTCTAAAGATACTTGATTATACTAAGTGCGTGCGTACCTTGTTGAGTGTATTTCAACTGCGAGCTCGAGACATGAACATCACGTTACCAGATTGAACAGGTACACCAGGAACGAAGACTCAATGACCAAGTTGACTCAAGGTGAAACTTCGAAAAACTTTTAATACAGAATGGGCCACAGTCTAGTTCGTCACTAACAACAATGTTTAGCCCTCAAGAGTCTAGCAGTAACTGATTTCTAAAAGTCTATTCTAATCTCTAACCCAAAGTCTATGTCGTCACTATAAAATGTACGTTCACTGTCGGTCTAACAAAGTGCGCAACTCAACTATCTAAACTAGCTACCTAACACATTATATAGCACTTCAACAGACACATTGATAAAAATAAAGTAGGTCAAATCACCCCATTCAATTAAACACCCACACAGTTTCACACAAATCTCCACACACACGTCTTATTTGATTAAAAATAAATACTTATAATAGGTCCAAGAATGACGTTTACATTTCTCTTTTGAAAAAGACTAAAATTTAAAAAAAAATTAGCAAAAAAAAAACCTTTTTTTTAAAACAAAGCTTATCTAAGGGATGTGACCACTAAGTACTACCATTTACTGAAAATTACTGTCTTAATCTACCTTTCTGCTATATAAAACAAAATTACTTATATAGTGCTGACTAGTTAACTAATCAGTTGATTTTTGGATTGATTCGTGTATTGTCATCAACAATGAATTATTAAGCGAAATTTGTAATTTGATCCGACAATGGGAAGTGAGAGAAAAGCGTGTCAAAACGTAATTAGGGGACTAAATTCATATATACATCCACATCTCTCATTCAGAAGCATTTATTCCCCTAATTTCGATATTTGAAAAAATAATTAATTACCAATAAATTATTAATTAATGGTTAATTGTTTAAAATTGATTCTTTTCTTGTCAGTTACAATGAATATATATATATATATATTAAAATTTTTCATTAAGAAGTATTTATTCCTATTAATTCCAAATCGAACAAATAATAAATCACTAACATTTCATTAACTAATTGTACATTTTTTTAATGGTTTAATGAATAATTGGGCAAAATTTTAACTTGATCCGAAATTGGAAAAGAGGAGAAAAACATTTTTGCCAGACAGACAGACAGACAGTGTGAGTTACAATAAGCTTTGTAAAATATGTCAACAACATTAGATTCAAATTCTACTATTAATATCGCTCATTCTACATCAGACACACACACAAGCACTGAACAACATACACGCACAGCTGTAGAATCTGTTCAGAAAATTATTTTCCAGTTGTCTTTATTCTTGACGAGTGTATTAAATTATTTCTCCCAACTGTTAATTTGCTTACATCTTTGTCAGACAGGTTGAGACATGACGTCAGCAAGAGCACTTCGGAAAGGTTGAGACATGATGTCAACAAGAGCACGACAGAAAGGTTGAGACATGACGTCAACAAAATCACGACAGAAAGGTTGAGACATGACGTGAACAAGAGCACGACAGAAAGGTTGAGATATGACGTCGACAAGCAGGTTTTTTTTTTTAGGCCTTCTGGAAATTTCCTAAAATTATTAAAATCTCCTGAAAACTTTAAAATATACAAAATTATCATTTGGGGTACCATTCAAAATGGTAAACGTTAATCCTACGCGCTATAAAAATAATTAAACGTCATTATCTGCTTTTATTTAGTAAAAATGTAATGTAAAGACGTATGTATATATTTTGTAATACAAAATCTTTACTTTCACTTATTATCCTTATCCCTACCCTGACTGGACCGCGCGCAATCCATTTCGCATAGGGCCCCGCAATTGTTAGGATCGGCCCTGGCTGATGTAACGAACCATGTTAGTTTCTGAACTTTCTACCACATTATAAATGCTTGAAAAAAAGTTAGATCATATGACTAAGTGACCAGATTCAGCAGTCTTTCGAGTCCATGTGCCGGACAGAGGAGAGCGGATGACATCATCAAATGGGTTGGTTAATCCTAGGCGGAGTCACTGAAATGTGAAAATGTGAAAAAGTCAGCAATGATTCCCTAACGACACTTTCCGGGGAAGGTGGGCGCTTTAACTTTAGTGCAATTTTCGAATGTGTAATTGAGCGTACCTGCGTATTGAGCGTACCTGCGTATATAATATGTAATAGTCTTACTACTGATTTTCATAATAGTACAACTCTCTTATTATCTGTTGGAGAGACAGTTACCTCCCTGTTAGGAGAAGACAAGTTTAAATGTGTGTTTCTTTTTAACGAACCGGTGTCGTAGCCCTAATCCTAACCGCTGTCGTAGCCCTAACCCTAACCGCTGTCGTAGCCCTAACCCTAACCGCTGTCGTAGCCCTAACCCTAACCAGTGTCTTAGCCCTAATCCTAACCGGTGTTGTAGCCCTAACCCTAACCGCTGTCATAGCCCTAATCCTAACCGGTGTTGTAACCCTAATCCTAACCGGTGTCGTAGCCCTAATCCTAACCGGTGTCGTAGCCATTACTCAGAATATCTGTTTAATAATTTAACTGAAGACAAAGTGTATGTGTGTGTGTGTGAAAAAGTGTGAAATGTAAAGTTTTATCTTATCTTATACATTACAGACGTTACCTTAAAAAAAAACAGAAGATAATTACGTTGCAGGCATTTTATTGTCAATCTAGTCATGTGTGTTAACCAGTGACTTAAACTCTGCTAAGTCGTTGATTTTGCTGCCTGATTCAGACAACCAATTCCATTCTCTAATAGCACTAGAGAAGAAAGAGCACCTGTATGAATTAGTCCTAGCTTATGGAATAAGAACTGTGGCTCTATTATTTCTAAATTATCTTTTTGTTTGTTTGTTTTTGTTGTCGTTGTAGTTTTCGATACAGAGTTGTTGCTCTTTATTTTAGTGACTATGTTAAGAACAATTTTTTTCAGGGTTAGGGTTACTTTTACAAGTTATTTTATATAATTTTTAGAATGACGAGAAAATGTTTTCTAATTTATTTCCAGTCCACACAAGGCTGGGTCAGACTGACTAGTACTCCAAGGGAACTGCTTTAAATCCTTTTCTAGATCATTTTGAAATGTGAGATATTGATTGATGATGCAAGCTTTGGGGAAAGGGTGTGGGGATGGACAGGTAACACAAACACACATACATTCTCTCTCTCACATACACTCACACTGACATTAACACACTAACGGTCATCTTTGAGATATTCACTTACCACTTGACTTTAATGGAAGCAATTACAGCGGAACTGGACATTTTGAGGCTTTGGAAGCCAGGGCTAAAATTGTGTTGGAAATAAGTGGAAATAGATCAATTTCATTGTAATTTGGGCAAATGTCCCAAGCGAGTACATTTAGATTTATTTCAAAATGGGGACACTGGAGGTGGCAACGTATGTAAATCACAACTCAGCCAGGTGATAAACTGCATTACTTAATTTTAGGACGCGAGGACAAGCCTTATTACTAGTTTGAAATAGAAATGTGCAAATCGAGTTCAAACTATTGGGCTTAGTTCGGGGTTCGTTGTGACGATTTAATAAGTCACAGAAGTTAAGTCACGAGAGAAGTTTATTACCCAAAATAACATTAGTTCAGATGACCTTGACAGTTATAGAGCCCTGATCGGTGTGCCAACATTCAGAAAGGTGTTTTGTTTTTTGTTTGTATATATTTTTATTCTCATACTGTAGCTTACGCGTTAAACATTTGGAAGAATGTTTCCCTTTTGAAAGTCACATTTATTTCTTTTTACATTATTTGATTAACATGAAGAGAACCAAGTTCATCAAAAACCATCTCGTCTACTCACTTCCTGTTTTCATGTTAGCTTCCCATAATTCATCAAATGATTCATTTATCAATGAACGCCTTTACCAAGATAGTAAAAAAATGTATATTGATTCCTCATTAAGTTGTGACCTTAACAACTGATGACTCCTCCTACTCCACCACCCCTTTTAGCGTTTAGTATAAACTTCTTGGACCAGAGCCCAGGGCTATAAAAGCCAGACTTTCCTTCTGGTCAACTCATTCAAGTCTTCAGCTAGAAATAAATCTCTGCCCCACCTTACCCGCCCTTTTCTTCCATATCTCCCTTGACACTTTTTCTAATCCTTATAAACGACTACTCAGTGGAGTCCTTTCATTGTTTGAAAAAGCTGGAGAGAGTTGTCTTCTCCTCGGAGACTTAAGGCAAGGAGATGATACGTCTGTGAGAAATTTCTAGATAGTGACAGACTCAAAACTAAAGTGCCAGCTAGCAGGAGAACAGTGTTTTAACAACAGTGCATTTGAAATGTCAAATGACAATGTCTTAAAATCAGTGATAGGGCGACAAAAACGTGTATAAATGGTGTAGATATCAATGTCTTTATAATAGAACTGTCAAATGTTAGATAGCATCACAGTATCATAAAATCAATGACATAATGACCAAAACTTGCTAGGACAAATCTGTGTATATACTCCTTCTTCCCTAGTGCTATTAGAGCATGGAATGGGTTGCCTGAGCTAGCCAGGAAGACCAGTGACTTTAGGTCATTGGTTAATATGCATGACTAAATGCATGACGAGTAGGACGTAATCCTCTTCTTTTATGAAGTAACGTCTGTATTATATAAGATAAGAAGATAACTTGTCTAAATGTCATAAAACAAGTTGATAGTCTTAGTGTCAGTGTTTTAATGATAGGGCTGGTCTAAATGTCAGACAGCATGAAGGCATGGAAGAGTCACAATATGTAGAATTTTTCAGATTTTTGAATGTCATATACCTTATTTAAACACACACACACACACACACACACATATATATATATATATATATATATATATATATATATATATATATATATAACATATAAATAGAGAGAGAGACAGACAGAGAGAGAGAGAAAGAAAGAACAATAGATCTATATCTAATCTATGGCATTCCCTAAGCTAGGGAACATCCCTATGTTGTGTAAACAGTTAGACGTTCTCTTGTACTAAGTGACGTCAACATCAAGCCGTCCTTAGATTATATCATAACTAATGGATTGGAAGATAAGAGATTACCACAATATAAGAGAGGCGTTGTATTACTTTAACATAATGGGGTGTAATGTACAACCAAATAGACGTGCAATATATAATGCAAATAAATTCAGGCCTGCATAGTCAATAAAAGTTTGTGAGACAGTGTTAGGACTTTAGGCTCGTATTACTTAGAGACTTCTGGGGGGCGATATCGTGAAAATTGGGGCGCTGGGAACCATATGGGAGGTAGGAGGCGCTAGCGGGGCGAGGGGGCTCAAACAGTGCAATGAAAGAACGATTTGGAGGAACTCTGAAATAAAAGAATTAAATGTATTCAAAATTGGCACTACCGAAGTAAATATTGACACATTTTAATTAATTTTCTTCTAATTTAAAACATAAACAATTTCAGAGATTACTTTTAATTTGGTTCAGGAATTCCTTTTTTTTTTCTTTTTCTTTTTTAGAAGTGCAGTATGTCTAGTTTTGTTTGTAATTCTTACGCGTGTATTATTTGATACAAAAACAAAGTAATAAGCTTGTTGATATGTAAATAGTAATATATTATAAATGCTAAATTTAACACTCAAACAGAAACAGACCGCACCACCCGTACCCCCTTAAAGACGCCACTGGGCTACATTTTAAACAGGTAGGTCTTAATGTTCTTTTTGAATGTAGTGTAGTTTGTTGTCTGTCTGAGATCAATGAGGAGTGAGTTCCAAACCTTTGGTCCGTGCACTGAAAAAGCCCGCAGACCATAGTTTTTGGGGAGAAACGTGGCACCACTAGACGCGTTGAGTCGATTGAACGCAGGGCTATCTGAGAGACATATGTGATCAGTTTGCTAAGGTATTAGGGTATCTCATTGTTATATATACACTGATGACAAAGTATGGTTACCTTTTAGTTGATTCTCGCTTTCACGGGAAGCCAATGGAGCGTGCGCAAGAGCGTAGTAGCAGAATCTTGTCTTGTTTTTCTAAGGACTATTTGTGCGGCGTTGTGCTGAATACGTTGCAGATAGGCTATTTTGTCATCAGGTATACCTGCTAGCACGGCGTTGCAGTAGTCAAGGCGGGAGAGTATGAATGCCACAGCTAGCTTTTTTTGTTGGCTCCGTTGTTAAATATGGTCGGATCTGGCCTAATCTGCGCCGCTGCAGATAAAGACCCTTGCAGAGCTGACGTATGTGTGGATCGAAAGATAGTGTTGAGTCGAAGAAAACTACAAGATTCCGAACTACATGGACATAAGGAACCTGGCAGTTCGTGATAAAAAGAGAATCTGTGCTCTCGACTTATGAGACGTTGTTCCGAGTGCTAATGTTAATTATTTCTGTCTTGTCTTCGTTCATCTTGAGCTTATTCTCAACCATCCAATCGCTCACCCTGACTTTCTCTGCCAGATGCGATACCTCAGAGGGTACTGAGCAATCGTATAACTGTGAGTCATCGGCGAAGAAGTGGTATTGTCTTTATCGCCGTAATAGCGTGGCCCACTTATGCCCGGTGCCTGGAACGGTTGTACCACTCGCCACCCAGTAAGGCCACCTCTGAAAAAGGCTGTGTCATGGCCTGTGCTGTATCGATGTTTGACGTGTCTTGTAGATTTCGATGAAAAAACTGTCAAGGCCAAATGACGTGTGTCATATGACTCACTGACCAATACAAAGTCAAACGAAGATACCAACTGGCTAACACTTGGAATACATGAGCACATAGTTTATACGATACTTAATAACCTGGTGAAGTAACAACTTTTGTCAATAACTAGATTTATGAAGGGAAAATATCTATAAATAACTGTTTGGTGTATCCGGTTGTTACGTATCTAGGCGTTGTTTTTTTCTTTCTTTGACCTGTTGCGGTCGAGAGACGGGTAGGTTGTCCGCCCCTTGTGTAATAAGTTTTTTTTTTTCGTCAAGCCACACAGACAGTGACCGGTCCTTGACCTGTGTGTGTACCTCTGGTTGAAAGGAGGGTGTTTTTTTTTCTATCTCTTTGAAGAGCGTTCTAGATCTGGGAAATTGATGACGTATTTGGTTCGAGAAATTCCTAGATTTGTCTTGAGATCGACGCGCGGTAGATTATATAAAGACCGCCCGCATGACGTTGACGGACAGACATACGGAGACAGCCGTGAGACAGAATAGCGGAGACATTGCGCGACCCGTGCGTGGTATACCACTTGATCGTGTAAGTTAATATTTTGTTTTTTTTTTTCCAAGGCCTTGCTTGCTTGTATTTGTAATTATATTTTCAAACTCTTGTATTGTAATATTTTTACATGCCATTTTTGTAAAAGGGTTTTGGTCAACACATCAATTCTGTATTGAGTAAATGTTTATTTTTCTTTCTTGTAATTTTATATTTGATTAAACATTAAGTTGATAGTTTACCTTCCGATTTCTTGTGTCATTTTTTTTGTTATTCATTGTAAGTCTTTGATTAAATTCAGACTTAAGATAAGTGACACAACTACCTTTTTCTATTGTCACGTTCCCCTAGGCAAGCCATTTAAAAGTAGAATTCAATTTGTAATACGTGACAAAAGAAGTTTGAGGGCTTTCGTCCCGGATATTTTTCTGAACCTATTTTCGTCTTACTTGAGTAATTTTGTAAAGGCGAAGTTGACTTTAACAAAATTTTTTTTTGTTCAAAGAGTCGGAAGTAAAGTATCAATAGTATTGACCAAACTCTTAAGGTTTTTTGTTGTACTGATTTTGTACTGTATATTTACATTGTATACATATTTTTTTTTGCTTGTAATAGTTGCTAGTTAGTCATGGATATTCAGGTTTTTCTTGCAAATCCCTCTGTGAAAGAACTTGATGCTTTTACTAGGAAGGAACTGGTCCTTATTTCAAAACATTTAGGGTTAAAAATAAAATCAAATGCCCTTAAACAAGAAATCAGAGATAACATTGTAATCCATTATGTAGACGAGGAAGTGTTTTCTGAAGACCTTTTAGAAACCCTTAGACCCGATGAGGGTAAATCAGATTTAGAACTTCAGATAAAATTAAAACAGATGGAAATAGAAGCCCAGAAAGAAATTAAACAAAAAGAATTAGAGCTTGCAGCGGCTAGAGAGCAGAAAGAAATTAAACAAAAAGAATTAGAGCTTGCAGCGGCTAGAGAGCAGAGAGAAATTAAACAAAAAGAATTAGAGCTTGCAGCGGCTCAGAAAGAAATGGAAATGAAATTACAAATAGAGTTAAAGAAATTAGAGTTAGCTGCTAATGTAAGACCAGATTCTTCCCCTGCCAGTCATACTGCTGAAGCAACAAAATTTTTAAAAATAATTCCACGCTTTAATGAAGCCACAATTGACAATTATTTTCCACAATTTGAACTTGCTGTGAAAAATTTTAATGTACCTGAAACTTTGTGGCCCACTTTGCTGCAAACAGTTTTGACTGGTAGAGCTGCAGAGGTATTTTGTTCTTTGACCATTGAACAACAAAAAGATTATAATGTTGTTAAGGCCTTAATTCTTAAGGCATATGAACTTGTTCCGGAAGCTTACCGAAAGCAGTTCAGGGATTGTCGCAAATCGGATGGCCAAACCCATGTAGAATTCCTGCGGGAAAAGGAGCGACGCTTTGAGAAATGGCTCACTTCCAGGGAAATCGGCACCGACTTTGCAAAATTCAAGAACCTAATGCTGATGGAAGAGTTCAAGAGTTGTGTGCGGCTGGACGTCCGTACGCATATAGCTGATCGTGGCGAGGAAGATGTGCACAAGGCTGCAGTGTTGGCAGACGATTATATAATATCACATCAATTTGCCAAGTATACGACGGATGTCAAGCCAAAACAAGTCAAACAGCCTGAGTCCATTGCTAGCAACTCCATCAAGAACAGCAGTACAAATGACAGAAAACCTACTACAAGTAAAGCTACTTGTTCCTACTGCAAACGAGAAGGCCATAAAATTGACGATTGCTGGAAATTGAGGAAGAGAAACGAAAAAGCTCCTTCAAAAGTCAGCGCTTGCACAGTACAGTGGTCGTCGAGGTTTACTCCCTCATCATCAAGTCATATCAAGAATACCTCGACACCACCTGTTTCAAATGTATTGACTGTACAAGACTCTCCAAAAATGTCTCCACGATGTTCAAATGACTCAACAGTGAGTTCTTCAAATTCATCTTTACGATGTTCTAATGACTCAAACAAGAGTTTTTCAAATACATCAAGCCGATGTTCCAATGACTCAAACAAGAGTTTTTCAAATACATCAAGCCGATGTTCCAATGACTCAAACAAGAGTTTTTCAAATACATCAAGCCGATGTTCTAATGACTCAAACAAGAGTTTACCTAGTACATCACAGCGATGTTCCAATGACTCTATCCAGAGTTCCCATAATACATCACCCCGATGTTCCAATGACTCTATCCAGAGTTCCCATAATACATCACCCCGATGTTCCAATGACTCTATCCAGAGTTCCCATAAGACATCACCCCGATGTTCTAATGACTCCATCAAGAGTTCTCCAAATACATCCACAAGATGTTCTACTGACTCAAGAAAGAGTTTCTCCACTGCGTCTCCTAGAGATGTCAATGACTCCAGCGAGAGTTCGACCCAAGTCCAGTCTGCATCAACCAAAATTGATGTTTTATTAGAGGATTTTAAGCCTTTCATTTCGGAAGGATTTGTATCACTACCCGGTGATTCTACAAGTCTACGACCTATCACCATTTTGAGAGACACAGGTGCCTCACAATCGCTACTTTTAGAGGGTATCTTACCCTTGTCAAAATCATCATCGACTGGGAAGAGCATCCTGTTACGAGGCGTAGAGCTTGGATGTATAGATGTGCCTCTACATCTAATCGACATAAAGTCAAATCTCATTACTGGACCGGTTGTTGTAGGTGTCCGACCAACATTACCATTGGAAGGCATCTCGTTGCTGTTAGGCAATGACTTAGCAGGTGGAAAGGTGATAGCCGAACCCATCGTCACTCAAACACCCGACTTATCTGCCACACCCGAGGAAGACCTAGAGTTATATCCAGCGTGTGCAGTAACAAGGGCAATGAGGTTGAAAGCATCTCAAGAAGAGAACGTTATCAAAGCCAACAGTAACCACGATGATGTGGACTTGAGCACCACATTCTTTGCTTCTCTTGAAGAAGAACCAACGCCAAATTCTGAAAAGCCGGCATCAACTCGAAAACAGTTGATTGAGGACCAAAAGAAGGATCCAGAGCTCGCCAAACTCCGAGAAACCGCAATGACATCACAAGAGGCAGAGCTAGCATCAACGTGCTACTACATCCAAGATGATATGCTCTTCAGGAAATGGAAACCTCCAGACGCATCCAACGAAGAAGAATGGAGAATATGCCATCAAATCGTGTTACCAGAAAGATACCGAGCGTACATCATGAATCTGGCTCATGACACACCAATGTCAGGTCATCTCGGCATCCACAAGACATACCACAAGATTATGTCACACTTCTTCTGGCCACGTTTGAAGAAAGATGTCATCCAGTACTGCCGATCCTGTCATGCCTGTCAGATGGTTGGCAAGCCAAATCAAAAGATCCCTGTTGCTCCTCTGAAGCCGATTCCAGCCTTTGAAGAACCTTTCAGCAGAGTACTTATTGACTGTGTTGGTCCTCTCCCAAGGACAAAAGCTGGCAACCAATACCTGTTGACCATTATGTGTGCTTCAACTCGTTTTCCTGAGGCTATTCCTCTAAGGAACATAAAAGCATCGAACATTGTAAAGGCCTTAATCAAGTTCTTTACTCTATTTGGTCTACCAAAGTCCATCCAATCGGACCAAGGAACGAATTTCACGGCCAATCTTTTCAAGCAAGTCATGACTCAGTTGGGCATCAAACACTGCATGTCGAGTGCGTATCATGCCGAGTCGCAAGGCGCTCTTGAGCGATTCCATCAGACTCTCAAGAACATGATCCGAACCTATTGCTTTGAGCACGAAAAAGACTGGGACGAAGGAATCCACATGCTACTGTTTGCAACCCGTGAATCCGTCCAGGAATCGTTGGGATTCAGCCCTTTTGACTTAGTCTTTGGCCATTCGGTGCGCGGTCCCTTGAAATGTATAAAAGAGACTTTGTTGTCACCAACAGCCACTGAAGGACTTTTAGACTATGTAAGTAAGTTTAAAACTAGACTTTATGATGCTTGTGTTCTGGCCAAAAATAACTTACAAAACACCCAATCCAGCATGAAACGCTGGTATGATAGAAAGGCCCGTGTTAGAGAATTTTCTCCCGGGGATAAGGTGCTTGTGTTTTTGCCCATACCAGGTCAACCCTTGCAAGCCAGATATTTTGGTCCATATGAAATTGAGACCAAAATTAGTGACCTCAATTACACAATCAAAACTCCTGACCGTAGGAAAAAGACTCAGCTATGTCATATAAACATGCTGAAGCCTTATGTATCTCGGCCAGATCACTCAGAGAAGAATAATTGTGTTTTAAATACAGTCAAAAGTTGTTCAAATAGCCATGTTTCTCCTATTGATGATGATATTGTAAAGGAGAAATTTGGACAATACAAAATACCTAATTCTTTTGTATTACAGAATTTGGATGTAAAACTGTCTCATCTGTCTTCGACAGAAAGGCCAGTTATCATGAAACTCATTAATGAATTTAATGACATTTTTTCTGATGTACCAAAACAGACTAATGTTATAATGCATGATGTAGATGTTGGCGAGGCTACTCCAGTCAAGCAGCATCCTTACAGGGTCAACCCTGAAAAACTTGCCATACTTAGGTCAGAAATCAAGTATATGCTTGAAAATGACCTCATTGAACCAAGTTCCAGTAGCTGGAGCTCCCCATGTGTCTTGATACCTAAACAGGACAAGACTTATCGTTTTTGTACAGACTACCGTAAGGTAAATGCTGTAACAAAGACCGATTCGTTTCCTATCCCTAGGATAGACGATCTCATAGATCGTATTGGTGACGCTAAGTACATCACCAAAATAGACCTACTTTCAGGTTATTGGCAGGTTCCCCTGACTGATAGGGCAAAGGAAATCTCCGCCTTTGTCACCCCTGATGGTCTGTACCAATACAAAGTGATGCCATTTGGCATGAAGAATGCTCCTGCCACTTTCCAGAGAATGATAAATGCCCTGCTTGCTGACATGGAGAATTGCCACGCATACATAGACGATGTAGTAATTTTTAGCCAAGATTTTTCTAGCCATTGTAAACAACTGCATTGTCTTTTTACTAAACTGTTACATGCAAAAATTACTGTAAACCTGAGTAAGAGTGATTTTTGCCAGGCTTCAATCCAATACTTAGGCCATATTGTAGGACAAGGCCAGGTGAAACCTGTAATGGCCAAAGTAGAAGCTATCCAAGCTTTCCCTATCCCTGCTGATCGGAAACAACTCCGAAGATTTTTGGGAATGTCTGGATATTATAGAAAATTTTGCGAAAATTTTTCTGTCATTGCCAGTCCTTTAACAAACCTCCTGAGAAAGAACGTCCGATTTACTTGGACGGATGAATGTCAGAAAGCCTTTAACCAAATTAAGCAGATATTATCTAGCTCCCCCATTTTGATGGCTCCTGATTTCGGAAAACCTTTTAGGTTAGCTATTGACGCCAGTGACACAGGTGTTGGGTCAGTCCTTTACCAAGAAGATAATTTCCAAGTAGAGCACCCTATTTGTTTCTTTTCCAAGAAATTTAATAGACATCAAAGAAATTATTCTACTGTGGAAAAAGAATGTCTTGGGTTGATTCTTTCTATACAACACTTTGATTTTTATATCAGTGGGTCCAGATGGCCACTGGTTGTATTTACTGACCACAATCCCCTTACATTTATCCACAAAATGTCTGGCAAGAACCAACGACTTCTCAGGTGGAGTTTATTTTTACAAGAGTACAACCTAGATCTTAAACACATAAAAGGCAGCGAAAATGTTATCGCCGATGCCTTATCTAGATTGTAAAAAGTATTTTAATGTATATTTTTTTTTATATATATCATGATAAATACATTCTGTAATGTAAATATTTTTTTTTAGTTCTAAAAAGATTTCCATTTCGTGGAAATGTAAACTTTTTATTTTTAGGAGGGAGGTGTTACGTATCTAGGCGTTGTTTTTTTCTTTCTTTGACCTGTTGCGGTCGAGAGACGGGTAGGTTGTCCGCCCCTTGTGTAATAAGTTTTTTTTTTTCGTCAAGCCACACAGACAGTGACCGGTCCTTGACCTGTGTGTGTACCTCTGGTTGAAAGGAGGGTGTTTTTTTTTCTATCTCTTTGAAGAGCGTTCTAGATCTGGGAAATTGATGACGTATTTGGTTCGAGAAATTCCTAGATTTGTCTTGAGATCGACGCGCGGTAGATTATATAAAGACCGCCCGCATGACGTTGACGGACAGACATACGGAGACAGCCGTGAGACAGAATAGCGGAGACATTGCGCGACCCGTGCGTGGTATACCACTTGATCGTGTAAGTTAATATTTTGTTTTTTTTTTTCCAAGGCCTTGCTTGCTTGTATTTGTAATTATATTTTCAAACTCTTGTATTGTAATATTTTTACATGCCATTTTTGTAAAAGGGTTTTGGTCAACACATCAATTCTGTATTGAGTAAATGTTTATTTTTCTTTCTTGTAATTTTATATTTGATTAAACATTAAGTTGATAGTTTACCTTCCGATTTCTTGTGTCATTTTTTTTGTTATTCATTGTAAGTCTTTGATTAAATTCAGACTTAAGATAAGTGACACAACTACCTTTTTCTATTGTCACGTTCCCCTAGGCAAGCCATTTAAAAGTAGAATTCAATTTGTAATACGTGACACCGGTGTACAGAATAAAGAATGTGTGGATACGCTAGGTTTTTTTTAAAGGTATAAGTTTATTTAAGAGCACGTTTTGACGCTTAGGTTTTTTGTACCAACTAATTTCAATATAGATTGTGTATATTGTTTCGTGTATTACTTTCTACTTATCTGTAAACAAATTGGTAACTAACTAGCGGTACTAATGGAGAGTCGAGAGAGCCTTGCATTGACAAGATTAAAGCTTATTTCTTTTTGATTGAGTTGGCAACAGCGGAAGTACAATTTAGCGTCCTTGACATTGGTTTGTTTAATGTAAAAAATCTCCAGTAGAAAAAAGGAACACTGTACACGAAAGCTATAAAAATTAATTATTTAAAAGACAATGATGAATTATCTACCCCGTGTGTTAGGGCCTACTTTTAGAAGGTGTCCTTTTAAAAGCGTAATAATCAAAAGAAATTGCAAACATGGGGTGATTACATAGGATAGAGCAAACTTTAATGTTCACATATACAGAAAGACAGTTATTGACAAAAGTTGTTATTTGCGTAAACATGGGTTCAGTCTTCGGCCATAGTCCGAGAAGTTTATGAATGTTTAAGAGCCATGTTAACTGGAACATTTCGTGCGCATGTCATCGGTTGCTTTGATTCATGACTAATGTCAAAAGCCACGCGGATCAAGTTTCATGGACCTAAAGCCATAGGAACGCTGGGATTGTTTCCTTACTGGTTGACTGTGTGTTCCGTTGCCTTGGGAACGGAGACGCAGCATTTGCCACCAAGTTTGCTTTGTAACTAAGTCGGTGCCTGTCTGAGAAACGTTATTGTGTGTGCGTTTTAGTGAAACGCATGTGTGTGTGTGTGTTTTTTGAAACGTTATTATGAGATTTTGTATTTTAGTGACACGTTTATGTGTGTGTTAGTAAAACGTTGGTGTGTATGTGTGTGTGTGTATGTGTGAAGTCATTGTATTCCTTGTGCAAATGTGAAACAGAATTCCTAGCAGGAGATTTATTGTACAAGAATGTAATTTTAGTTTTCCTGTTTGCTAAAATTAATATTTGATGGGAAAAACTGCCAATGGTATTTAGAGTCCGAGCTTGAAACCAAGTTCATGAAAGCATGAGTACATTCAGAAGTGAACTAAACAAAACAACAAGGTTACAAAGACAGTTTGTGTGAAAACACAAACTCAAAATCGGCCCCAGAAGTGGTCCACCCAGGCAGGTAAAAAGGCAGGTATCAATATTTTCAGAAACAACATCAGAATCAAATTCTATCAAAGACAAATGACAAAGAAGAATGGAGAAAAGGTTGACAGATCTTGTGTGGTGCCCCAGCGGTCGAGTAGACCAAAGGATATCTGAAAAGTGAATGTGAAGTTAAATGTGAACCTGGCCTGATGTCTTATAATGAATATCTGATTGATCTAATTGTTTTGTAAATAGGTCAATCCCTTATTGAAATCCTAAAAAAAAAAAAATTCCGTAAAAAAAATGTTCTTTAGTTAATTGTGTTATGTGCATGGTGTAGCATTGCAGTTAACGCGATAATATGAAAACCTACATACTAATTGTTGTTTTAAATTAAATTTTAACTTATATGCATACTAAATAGATTTTTTTTCTCTTAAAAAAAGTAAACATTATTTTTTGGCAAATGTAGTAGTTAGTAGGACAGAACTTACATAACGTAGCAATACAAATGTAAAAAAAATCATTTTTAACAAAAAGTCTAAAACCATAAGCTTAAATGTGTTACAAATTTAGTAACCGAAAATCTCCCCTACCAAAGAGACTCCTATGATTTGAGCTATAAATAGTGAATAGTTGTAAAAGTGGTTTGTTTTTATGAAAAAACTTCTTGCATAAGTGATTTTAAAAATTAGATTTTTCGCTTTAAGAAAACAAAAAGTAGTCGTTGCACCAGAACTTTGAATGAACTAAAATATTATGATGTCAGATTTTCACTATCTTTTCTAGTTATCGAGATCTAAACGAGACGGACGGACAGACATTTCACACAAAACTTATAGAGGGGCCGCTAAAAAACTTTCCACCGTAACCCAACTTCCAAAATATAAAGAATTATTTGTAAGTTCTGTCTCGGTGCAAGATCTTGTTAGGATAAAAATAAAAGCTAACCTGTTATCAATGGTCGACGGATGTCATGAGGCCAGAAACTACTCCTGTTATCAATGGTCGACGGATGTCATGAGGCCAGAAGCTACCCCTGTTATCAATGGTCTACGGATGTCATTAGGCCAGAAGCTACCTCTGTTATCAATGGTCGACGGATGTCATTAGGCCAGAAGCTACCTCTGTTATCAAGGGTCGACGGATGTCATGAGGCCAGCACAATGACCAACTAACTTTAATTTTCCAAGAAGTGAACCCATCACGATTGGGTGGAATTAAAGGCCTCTTATATATCCCGAGGTTTAAAATTCTTATCTTTACTCGGCCACCACGCTCCATTTCGTGCATATAGTTGACAAAATGAATGTTTACAGCAATAGATTCTTTTGTAATCTATTTTCTTGTGCAACTTCTTCACATGCATTAATCTTTTTTACAAAGCTTATATCAACTCATCCTGTCTGGTACAATGTGTGTACCCGTTATTTCTCCAAAACACCCATTCTCAGATCAAGCTGAAACTTCGCACAATTATTCATTACTTATTGACATAAACAAGACATGAATAAAAAAAGTAACCAATTAGACAATTAATTACTGGTAATAAATTATTTCTTTTGAAAGGCAACAAGGGAAACTAATCCTTCGGTAATTACAGATATGGCTAAACGTGTTGGGTTTAGTCCACTCATACAATTGTTAACGCTATTGCTCCCTCACGCAGTCTCCGATCAGGTTGATAATTTAAATAATTGTTTTTTATACCTAGCAAAACACGAATCAATAAACAAATATACTCAATAGCCAAAAAGTTATTAGTAATTGATTATTTTGTTTGAGATCGAAAACGGGAAATAGCTTGTACATTATTGGTAGATTATAATGGACGGTGTTCTTCCCCTTTAAATACATACTTTTTACCAAAAAGACAGAGTGAGCTTATATAAGCTTTTGTAAAAACGAGTCACAGTGTGTCGTGGGAGCTTCTCAGATCAGCCTCATTAGTAAATACAAGTCTTAATGATCTATCTTTGAGTTTTTACTAAGCTCATATCAACTAAGTCTGTCTCTCTGTATGTTAAAGATTTTTTATATTTTTTTTTTGTTGTTTCTAGAAACGAGACTAATGTTCAGTCGAGCATCTAGAAACTTCTAATCTTTTGATTTCACTTCAGCTCTTTGAAGAAAAAGAATTGTTTTCCACTGATCATATCTTATAAATTAAAGACAATCCTTCGAAAGAGAAGATAATTACCTTATACGTTAACAAATTAGGAAATATAGTTTTCTTATTCTTTGGTTTTCCATTAAAAAAAAACAAAAAAAAAAAACAAGGATACAAAGACAGTTTGTGTGGAAACACAAACTCAAAATCGGCCCCCCGAAGTGGTCCACCCAGGCAAGTAAAAAGGCAAGTTTCATATTTTCAGAAAGAATATCAGATTAAAATTCTATCAAAGGCAAATGACAAGTAAGAATGGAGAAAGAAGGTTGACAGATCTTGTGTGATCCCCAACGGTCCAGCAGAGCAAGGGATAAGTGAAAATGAAGGTGAAGTTGAATGTGAACCTGGCCTAACTGATGTTACATAATGATTATCTAATTGATCTAATTGTTTTGTAAAGGGTCAATCTCTTGTTCAAAGTCTCAAGAATGATACATTCATTACATTTTTTTAAAATGTCCTTCAGTTAAATGTTCCATGTACGCTGCACAATTCTGCAGTTCACGCGATAATACGAAAAACTACTTATTAATTGTTGTTTTGAATTATGTTCTACATCTATGCATATTAAATAGATTTTTATCCTTTTTTTAAAATATATAGTATAGTAAATATATAGTTAGTATGACAAAACCTACTAAACTTCGCAATACAATTGAAAACAAAATTTTTAAAAATCTGTTACTATTAATAGTGAATAGTTGTAAAAATGGTCTATTTTCAATTTAATTTTTAAAATGCTTGCATAGTTTATTTTAAAAATAAAATTTTTCGTTTTCAGAAAAGAAAAAAGTAGCCGTTGCATTAGAACTTTGAATGGTCTAAAATATCATGATGTTTGATTTTCAATATCTTTTCCAGATTACGATATCTAAACGGGACAGACGGACGGACGAACGGACAGACAGACCAAACAAAACTAATTACGTCCAGTCCCATTTCGGGGGCCGCTAAAAATCAAAACGAATGAATCTCATAAGTGCAGAGTTTGAGTTTCTTACTTGCTATGATCATTCGTCTTTAGAGTAGCCTTCAAGTTTGGAACCTTAGTTCACGTTTTGTTTCGTAAATTATTTTGAATGTGTTTTTATACAGCAATGTTTTAGTCCCAAATTAAACAATATCCTATTCACCATTCATACCTTACAGGTAGTGTGGTGAGTTACGTCTGTTGATGTTACACACATCTGAGTATGTTTGACGACTTATGACGATTGTTGTTATTTGAGTGTGTTTAATAAGTTCTGTTTATGAATGTTATATTATAAGTTTTGATGAGTTACGACTGTTGATGTTTCGTCTGTTGATGTTTCGTCTGTTGATGTTTCGTCTGTTGATGTTAAATCGCAGGGGCGCTACTGATATTGATATAATAGTGCATAATGAATCCTAAAATTTTTAAAAGAAGACAAGAGAGAGAGAAATATAGAAATGAAATATAGATCATGTGAAACACAACTAATAGGACTAATTGATGATTTTTCAAAAGGTTTAGATAATAGTGAACAAATAGATGCTATCTTACTAGATTTTTCCAAGGCTTTTGACAAAGTTCACCACCATAGTTTGCTTAAAAAATTAAAATATTTCGGCATTAACGGTCCACTGCATCAGTGGATTAAAGATTTTCTGATAGGGAGAGAACAAACTGTAATAATAAATGGCTCTAAATCAACACCAATAACAGTAAACTCAGGTGTACCTCAAGGAACAGTTTTGGGTCCACTACTATTTTTAATTTACATAAATGATTTACCAAATTGCATTAGTTCAGGAACAAAAGTCAGATTATTTGCAGACGATTGCATAATATATAGAACAATAAAAACAAAACAAGACACAGATATTTTACAAAGAGAATTAGATGAATTACAGAAATGGGAATCAAATTGGAGCATGTCTTTCCACCCAGAAAAATGTCAGTTGTTAAGAGTAACAAAAAAACTAAAACAAATTAATTCCACTTATCTTATTCATGGCAAACCAGTAACACAGACTAAAAACTCAAAATACCTAGGTGTTATAATAAATGAAAAACTGTCATGGAATCCACATATTGATGAAACTATAAAAAAATCCAACAAAGCATTAGGGTTTATTAAAAGAAATTTCTATAAATCAAATAAGAACATAAAACTAAAATGTTATTTAACCTTGGTTAGGCCAATAATAGAATATGCATCCACCGTGTGGGACCCCTCAACTCAAGAAAACATTAAGAAACTGGAACAAACACAAAATAGAGCAGTGAGATTCATAACAAACGAATATTCACATTTGACTAGGGTAACACCATTAGTAAAATCACTAAATTTAGAAAGCCTTCAGGACAGAAGACTCAAAAGTAAAGTAGCAATTATACATAAAACACTGAACCATAATCTTCAAATACAAAAACAAAATTTAATAAAATACTCTGAAAGACACAAAAATAAAGGCACATTCCTCGTCCCATATGCTAGGACAAATTTGTACAAATACTCCTTCTTCCCTAGTGCTATTAGAGCATGGAATGGGTTGCCTGAGCTAGCCAGAAAAACCAGTGACTTGGCAGAATTTAAGTCATTGGTTAATATGCATGACTAAATGCATGACGCGTAGGACGTAATCATCTTCTTTTTTGAAGTAACGTCTGTATTATATAAGATAAGATAAGAGAGAGAGAAAGAAAGAGAGAGAGAGATATTGAGAGAGAGACTGAGATAATAAGGAGAGGGAGAGACTAAAAATAAAAATAACGAGAGAGAGAGAGAGAGAGAGAGAGAGAAATTAGATCTAGAGACAGAAAGTGGAAAAAGGCAACGATACAAAATAGGACAAGAAAATATGCTAATATCATTCAATGTCGTAAATAAAATGCGCTGAGAACAAAATGTCATTTTTAGATCGCTGAATGTTTCCCTTAGGTCCTAGTCACAGAAGTACCCAGACTATTTATGGCGTGTCCGAAGCCAATCGGAGACAACTACTGACCAAATAATATAGATATTTCTTTACCTCCCGACTGAAGAGTACACCATGTTGGCCGCCAACAATGTACAGGAAATGGCGTATTATATAGAAAGGATTCGTATTCTAATAATAATTTTTTATTTATTTGGAAAGTTTAATAAAGAAAAAGTGACAACCTGTCAAGTCTACCACTAAAAACAAGTTGAGGTTAATCAAGTTCTGGAAAAAAAATCAATTTTTGAATGTATAGATTTCAAAATCAATAAAACTTCTGTGGTAGATTTTCATTAAACTATATAACAAAATTAGCATTGTATCGGTTGGATTGTACAATAGTTGTCTTCTCTTTGAAGATATCACACAATAGTTGTCTTCTCTTTGAAGAAATAGCATTACAGGAGATTTTTAAAATAAACAAAACATTGTCAAGGACACTAAATAGAACTTCTTTGTTGCCAACTAAAATAAAATAATTGAGTACAACATAGAACTTAGTTTTGTGCTGCAAGTGCAACCATATCTTTTTGCTGCTGCATTATGCGAGATTGTTCATTTTCTTATCAAATCTCCTTCATTACTGCAAGTTAGGTGTCCATTTTGTTTTTTCAATAAGTTTACAGTCATAGAGTGAAAGTATCATGCTTCCTTCACAATAATAATAATAATCTTTATTATCCATATGGAATTTTGTCTTATAATTTGTGCATTAAACCAAACAATACATTATAACTATAGAAAACCAAAATGTACATTCACACCAGACGCACTCATAATTTACATGTGACAAATTTTATATCAGATTGTTTGTATTTAATGGTTTGATTGCCAGGGGAACAAAAGAGTGTTTGTGTCTGTTTGTCTTTGCTATCGGTGTCTTGTATCTCTTTTGTGAAGGTAAACTCACAAAATCCTGACCCAAAGGGTGATTTTTTTTTATGTATAGAATCTTTTTAGCTTTTTATGAATGTTTGTCTCAAACATCTGCCCACATGGGGTTTGTTTTTTTGCCAGCAGCATTTAGGATTCTATGAAGTTTATTTTTATTTTGAATGAGCTTAGGATCACAAACTGAAGCGCTTAGAAAATTTCATCTTGCGGTGCTAAGAACGTACACCAAAATTATGCACCTAAAAATAAGTATATAGCTTCCTTTACTTTGAACACCAGGTATTTAACAAGTAGAATTATGCATAGATTTTTTACTAATACTATTTTGTGTAAGAATTATGATCTTCTTTATCTGGCCATTCATTGCGCACATGACATACACAGAATCTTTGATGCCCCATTTTATTAACACCAATATTTATGATTTTAAAAAAAACCTTTTACCTAAAACTATGCACATTGTTAAAATCAGCTTAGTCAATAAATGTAAACGTTTTCAAAAACCTAAAAGACTAAACATTTTTCACTACTTATACATTTTTAAAAATCATAAAGTGGGGGTATATATTAATCATAGTATACATAGCGCATAAAAAAACACTACAGCAATGATATCTATATGATAGATAGATAGATAGACAGATAGATAGATAGATAGATAGATAGATAGATAGATAGATAGATAGACAGACAGACAGATAGATAGATAGATAGATAGATAGATAGATAGATAGATAGATAGATAGATAGATAGATAGATAGATAGATAGATAGATAGATAGATAGATAGATGGTCAGAAACTTGGAACAGTTTTCAATACCCTCGTTTCATCATTTCTTTGAGAAGCAGCTCCAGTGGACAGCTCCAGTGGACAGAGCTTCAAGCAAATTATGACCTGAAAGTGAAGCTTAAGTCAGATCTTCCTTAGAAGTTGCATTTCCACATTTTAAAAAAATTTGCTGCTAAACTTTCACATTATTCGGGCCCACATAAATCCGTGAGCTGGTATTTTATTGTTTAAAAATAAACAAGTGTAAGAACAGGTCGATGCCGACTGACTGAAATTTGTCAGCAGCCACGAAGATAACATCCAGTAAGCTAGTTCCACAGTTTGGGAACATCACGCATGAGTGAAAACATTTAAATATTTTACATTAAGTACAATAGTACATTTGTGGTCTAAAGTTGTGATGGCAAAGACAAAAACAATAGTTTTAAAATATTAACTAAACTAGTTTCAGAACTTTCTAACTCTTGTTGTGATTCAATTGCAAGTGTACAAAAAAATAAATGTAAATACAGTACAAAAGTGAAACAAAAGACATCTTTCGTATTTTTCTAATTTATAACTATATATATATATATATATATATATATATATATATATATATATATATATATATATATATATATATCCGGCCCCACCTTCTTTTTTTGGTGCGGCCCTCGATAGAAAAAAGGTTGCCACCCCTGCACTAAGACGTCAAGAGGTAAATCACATTACTGCGAAAAAGTATTAAATGAACATTTTCTAACCTTACATGCAAAAGTCATCTGTTTCTTTGGCCCACGCTTAACGAGTGTGTCATGTGGCCATCACAACAACCGATCGCCTGCACTTTACCCTAAAAGTATTAGGAATGGGATTGGAGTTGAACTTCATTTGGAGACGAGAAAGATAGCTTATGCCTCCCCGCAGTGCCCTGGTACAAAACTCTGCTATGTGGCGTAGTACCTCATAGCTCCCATACAAGCCACGTGACATCGTAGGTTAGTCTCCCCGCATCTCTCGGAACTCTGAACACTGTCAAAAGAGGTGCACAGCCAAATTCTCTGACTCCCCACAGAGGCACCAACTGGCATAATAAATGGGCTGGACTAGGGAAAAATAGTCACCAATAATTCTCGTTCTTCAGTGCGCAATGATTGTTCCGATTTTAATGTCCTTTTATTTTATTTAGTTTTTTTTATAAAGCTTATATCAACTCACTTTGTCTTTCTGTCTGGTAAAAAGTGTACACAATCTTTTTTCCACAACCAATCTCGGATCAAGTAGAAATTGTGCACAATTATTTCTTGTACCTGACAAAAAAAAAACTCAATAGTTAGTGTATTCGCACAAGGAGGCTAGTACCTCGAGTTCAAATTCAACTCGTAGAAATGTTTTTTTAAAAGTGTATTAAAAATGCATTCCCTCAGATAACCCCTTCTTTCTCCCCCTTCCCCCCTTTCTTTCCCAACTGGGGTCCAGACAAGTGATAGGATCATACCGTACTGAGAATGCTAAAAGCATGAAATTGCGCTGAAAAAAAAAATATTTGTAATTGGCAGATTTATTTCTTGTTAGTCTAGATTTGTTATAAACGTAGTTATATGACTGATCCAAACTACAATTACACTTAATGTAAGCTTTGTTGTTGTTGTTATTTTAAGTATTTCTATCATGGGCGTAGCCAGGGGGGGTTGTGGTTCAAACCCCCACCCCGAAATGAAATTCCCCCCCTCCCCGCAGGGGGAGGGGATCGGAATTTAGTGACTGATTTTTTACTTTGATCTTGTTTATTTTAGGTGAGATTGTAATACTAAACCATCACTTGCCCCAGCACAGCCAAAGGGGTTTGAGTTTAAAAACCTTTACCAGGGGGTTTTTAGTTTAAAGCCCCCTACCAGGGGTTTTTGCAGTTAAATCCCCCTCTTCTAAGCGCTTAGTAAACACAACTCTGCTGGAATCAGGTGACGAACCTCGAGCCCTCTTCATAGGTAAAGAGCCAAGTTCAAGCGCACTAAGCCTCTTGACCAAGCTTTCCAAGAAGAAACACTGTTAGATCATTTAACATTGACAATCTAAAAATATAAATACAATATGCACATTTTGTTTTAAATTGACTTAATAAATTTTCTCTTGGAGGCCCGCACAGTGGAACACGAAGGGTCGAATGTAGCACAGGATTTGCAAATTTGTACAGTCTAAAATTGGAACGATACAGAGAAGATTAGCATGGCCCCTGCGCAAGGATGACACACAAATTCGTGAAGCGTTCCATATTTTTTTGAAGGAAAAACCAGGAATTCAAGATGGCGGATGCATTATCTGTAATCTAGATCTAGTGAATTCTAATGCCTTGTTTCTAGGAGATTGGACGCTCTTTGCTTCTAGCATAGGAGTTTTGATTGCTCCTGGGTTTATTTGTCAAGGGAGTATATCGATATCGTTGAATTTTCAAATTGCAGTGTTCATTTTGCGTTCTTCTTCATATTTTTATTGCGTTATAGTCGGTCGCGTTCCAATCGCGTCATACTTCCTTTATTGTTCATTTCCTGTTCCTTTTGTTATTGTTGTGCATTTATCCAAAAAATGTCTTATCCGACGTTTTTGATTGACAAGAAAGACTTAGAGGGTGGTCTTGTCCACCCGAAGGGTACTCTCCTGTTGAATCTATTTGGCAATAACGCCATGAAATCTTCTATTGGGATAGAGGCTCTCAAGCTGTCAGCTGCTGAAGTAACAGCATTATATAGGTTCGAAAACCCTTATACATGGTTTTTGGTACCAACAACTGTGAAAGTAAGAGACAGACTTGTTGGTAAGTCTTTCGGTAGTGCGACTTCCTTCAAGGTTGAGATCTTCCCAATAGAGGAAGAAAGGCTGAAAATTACCCTACATTGGGTAACGCCTTCAATTGCGAAAACCAGAATTGTTGAAATCATGGAAACATTTGCAGAGCAAGGATCCAAGGTGGAGGTGACGAAAATAGGTGCTTCTGACAAGTGGGTTTCCTTCATCAAAGCAAAAAAGATGCACCCATCCCACACTACATCTAGCTACGGTATGAAGGGGACCCCAAAATTTATAAAGTTCTAGTCACGATACCAGGTCGTAGGCAACAATGCTTACATTGTGGACTAGACCAGCATTGGTCAAATCAGTGCCCAACCCGAAAGGCCGGCCCGGCTCGAACTGTGCCTCCCAAGGAAAAACCTGGCCCTCTGAGCTATGCACAGGCGGTCAAAGAAGGTAATCCCAAGGAGAAGGAAATCGAAAAATGGTTGCAGAAGGATGGCTTCACGATGGTAGAGAAGGGTAAAAAAGGAGTCTTCAAAGTTTCGCCAAAGCAGATATCTAAAGTGTCGGATGTCGCGGCTACATCGATGATGGCGGATGCAGCTACTTCATCGGATGTTGCCAGTACACCAGAGATAGCTGTGGATGCGGAGGCTGGGACCCCCCAGAGTGGCGAAGATTTCAAACTAAAAAAGCGGTTCCGCTCTAGAGAGCATGTGAAGTCCGCTCCTGGGTCTCCGACAAAATCGAAAAGGAAGAGATGCTTATCTGTCTCCTCGTGTGAGGATCTTTTCGCGAGCCCGCGTATTACAAGAGAAGTTGTAAGCCCACCTAACACGAGTCTTGATGTTAGTGTGTTGGACATTCCTGAGACTCCACCCACATTGGTTATAGATGAGGGGGGAACACCCATAACCAACCACTAAAACTGGTTAAATTTACTTTTAAACCCAGTCATGACAGACATTACAATTTTATCATTAAATATACGTAGTCTTAGGAATAAGCAAAAATACATTGTTCACCTATCAAGAAAATACAGGCCAGACTTTATATTCATTCAAGAAACAAATATAGACACACATTATAAATCACTCAAATACACATCCGACATAGGGCTGAAAGAGGGCTGGTTTAGCTTAGGTAACGAGTGTAGAGGGGTAGCTATTTTTCTAGTCTCAGATAGGTTTAAAGTAGTGCATGCATTTAAGGACACCAGGGGAAGAATAGTGATCATTAGAGTAGAATCAGGAAATCAAACATTTACACTTGCAAACATCTACGCACCAGCAAAGAGCGCGGAAAAACAGGATTTTTATGAAAATTTAATCGATATACTAAATAACAATTATAGAGAGGATACGCTAATCATAGGGGGGGATTTCAACTACATAACTTCTGCATTAGATAAACAGACTACTTTGGCAGTGGGCCCTGCCTCTCATAAAACCTTTCCGAATCTTAATTTCTTAGAGGAGATAGAGAGGAATTTTCATTTAGTTGACGCTTACAGGACACTAGAACCAATGGGTCGTGACACTACCATGGTGCATATGTCATACCCCGTCTCGACACGCTTAGATAGAGTGTATGCTCCTAATCATTTCTATATAAGTCGGGTGTCGCATTTGGAAGAAACATTAGAATACACAGACCACAAAGCGGTGTTAGTTACTTTGGACATAAAAAACTAAGAAATTAAAAGAAAGTCATCCCACTGGAAATTTAGCAATTCTCTGTTGGAAATTCCCCTTTTCGTGGAGTTAGTTTCTGCTAATCTAAATTCTTACTTACAAGATATGCATGATCCACATTTCGATTTAACACAGACATGGCCACTCCTAAAAAGTTCTATCAAGCAGCAAAGCCAGTTAATATCTACATTAGTTCAGGGACGTAGGAGGCAAGAATATGAACAACTCAAATCCACATTATTACACACGGATGATGAAACCGTTAAAACAGAAACTCTTTTAAAACTAGAAGAATTAAACAAGTATACTTATAGGGGTGCTGAGATTAGGTGTAAAAATTACTTAAGTAATGAAGGTCCTAGTAAACTATTCCTATCGTTTGAACAGAATGTGCAATCAAGTAAAATAATAAACAACATCATAGATAGTGAGGGGTATAAAGTATTAGTATAATTATGAGGATATTAAGAATATTTTTACAAAACACTTCACTACTATATACAGTGAAGAGCCAGTATATACTGATGCTCAAGATAATTTTCTAAAATTTTGCAAGCAGCTGGACAAGACAGATGAAGATCTTTTAGGGAGTGCATTTACGCTAGACGAACTCAGGACTGCCCTGGACTCGACTAAGAACAATAAATCACCCGGTCCAGATGGCTTAACCTTTGAACTCTATAAAACCTTCTTCCCCGCGCTGGGTCCTCTCTTACTGCGACTATATAGCGACGCCATTCGACTGGGACAATGTCCCTCAAATTTTAACGAAGCATACATCACGCTTTTACCCAAGAAATCTGAAAATAACACTTCACCTAGCGACTTTAGGCCCATTTCACTCTCAATACAGACTATAAACTTTTCACAAAAATGATTTTCCTAAGAAAGAAACCTCTCATAAACCAACTATAGGATATGACCAGTACTGTTGTATCCCTGACAGAAACATAGACGGCATGACGCATTTTTTACAGGATTTTATCATGTACAGTAAGGATAAAAACCTCAATGTGTCTCTTTTATCTGTAGATCAAGAAAAAGCCTTTGACCGAGTAAGCTATAGCTTCTTGTTCAATGTTCTTGAGAAATGTAAAATAAGTTTACTGTTAATCAGATATATAAAGCTTGTCTATACAAATGCAACAAGTAGATTGATAATTAACCATTCTCTCAGTAGGAGTATCGTCATACAAAGGGCTGTCCCTTATCCCCCTTCTTGTATATCCTTTGCTTAGAACCCTTATTGGAATCTATAAGATCTGACCCCTCTATTATTGGAATTAATATACCGGGTCGCTTTTTCTCAACCATCAAAGTCAAAGCCTATGCGGATGATACAACTTTTTTTCCATCTTCAGAGCAAGATATTGAGAATATACTAAAGAAATTCACACTCTTCGGAGAAGCTAGTGGTTCAAAAATAAATATAAATAAATCCTCTGTAATGGGACTAGGGAAATGGAAATTCAAAGAGAATTGCGCTTTCAAAATTGTAGATAAAATCAAGATTTGTGGTATTGTCTATACCTGTAATCCTTTATTCTATTTTAAAGACCAGTGGGAGAATATTTTTGTCAAAGCCTCAAACTTGCTAAAACTTTATAAGCACACAGGTTCTACAATATTTGGTAGAGCTGTATTGATAAATAGTTTGGTCATTCCAAAGATTGTCTATTTAGCTAACATTACAGAGCCACCTCCTAAATTCATAAACAAGCTGAACAAGTTAATTAGAAGCTTTATATTTAAAAACACTATTAGGAGCATTAAGCACACTACACTCATTCAAAAGAAAGAGGATGGGGGGATAAACTTACAAAAATACATTCGCTAAGGCTAAAATTTGTAGGTCAAGTAGTTAGAAACCCAACAAACTTTCCCTTGACAATTTACTATTATGGTTTAAGATTAAGTAGTCTTCTTCCAATACACAATGATACTCCTCACTATCTTGGTACAGTCACTCATCCATTTTACAGGTCTATTTCCAGAATTTTACCTGTTAATGAACATTTAATACACAACAAAACCAAAGAATCATACACAACACTTAAAAAGCTGTTACATGAAGGTCTAGTGAATAGGATTTAGTGGGGGAGAGTTCTTGGGGTGACAGAATTCAAGGACACATTCATAAACCTACACAGCAAACATATCCCACCATAGGCTAGAGAGATAAGTTATAGACTTATCTTTGGGATGACCCCTATGGTTAGAAGACGAGCAAATGACCGTGCCTGTATATTATGCCATCTTGAAAATGCTGACAATGAGAAACATATGTATTTGGAATGTCCATTATTCCTTCAAGTTAGAAGTACTGTAAGGGACTTATTAGAAGCAAACTGTGGCAACTATGTAAATGTTAACTTGTCAATTGTATTAAACAAGCTGCCAAAACTAAAAAATAAAATGATACACAACTTTAACTTAATTATTGTTTCCGAATACAGGAACCTTGTTTGGGCTAGCTGGCTCAAAGCTCTACATAATAATAAGGTTTTTCATCCTAATCACTTAGAATTGACATTTAGAAAAATAATGGATTTTAGGGTGGAGAATTATCTAGTTTGATTTTCATATACTTGTACAATGCTCAGGTAGTTTTCCAGAAATGGGGTGATGGGGGTCAGGGATATTTGATATTGTGTTGATTGTTCTGGGGTAGAGAATACTTGTATCTTTGTTCTGTCTTTTATGGATTCAATGGCTAGGATCGTTAGGTAGTATGTCTTTGATATTAAATAATGTTTCTGTTACTATTGTTGTATTTTTAGGTTAATCAATTTTCAATTGTTTATGATTTAATACTTGTGAATTATGAGAACTTACAAATAAAAGCATATTGGAAAAAAAAAAAAAAAAGCCCTCAAAAGAGGCAAGATGGCCCATACAAGAGGCACATTAAGCCCAAAAAAAAGGGAAAGAAAAGAAAAGAGGCCTAAGGCCCAAGGATTCCTATGATGATAAAGCTAAAATTGAATAGCGCAAATTCTGAGGTTTCCATTTAAAAAAAAAAAAAATATGTTGTAAAGTCGATAAATAAATGTCAGTATTGCAGCCGATGTCTCTGCATGCCAGGATGCTGAGTTCTCTGGCCGAGCTCTGATGTGACATTTAGTCCCGTTGGCTTGATGCCATTAAAAGCCATCTAACAAGGCTATAAGCAGTGGGAATGTTTTCTTTAATAGCCTGGCGGGGGGAGGTGCGAGTCATTTAGTTCACATAAGATTTATTTTTCTGATAGCGTAGACGTTTGTTATTTGTTATTGTTATTTTTGTGAAAGATAATGACACGGAGAGGGACTGACTCGACAGGGAAGACTAAAATGCACGAAGATTGGATCATGTGCTAAAGGTCTCCAAGGCTACTAAAAAAAAAAGAAAACTGTTTGGGAAGTAAGTAAAATGTAAATCTTGACGTAGTAATTGTTCAGACGCTCCGAGGCGACCAGCTCCCGTGACCTCAATGTGGCGAATTGGTGTTATACGAAAGCAAATAGGCTGACGAACTAAGAACTGGTCCTGAGTTACTCAAAGATTCCTAAAAGTCAACGCATTCAAAGCAACTGAACTCCAGGGCCCGGAGTTGGTATTTAACATTGATCCGGTAGCCAGTCCAAAATGGCATCACCCATTACACAAGAGAACCAATATCCGACCCAGGATTGGGAATGGTGCTTCTTCCACTGTGGTTCTTCCTCATAATAGGAATATGAAGAAATTCCGTGAGGTACGCCGCCTTCGACCGCATTAAATGGTGAGTAGTGCATGGTGGACTGTGATACGAATAGCGGTATGACCTAACCCAGTAATAGTCACAACTTTAAGCAAGCATCAGACAGAACTAGGGGTAAAGAGCACCTTGTCCACGATTATTCTACTGAAGAAATCCACCTCAGTGATCAAAGGGTTAATGTGGTGCATTGCCGCTTCGATTCTCCGAAACGATTTTGTTCAAAAGCTACGGAATCATACCCGATTTCGTTTTTAAAAAACTAGAAACACAAAAATAACTTACAAATAGGTAAAGATTACAATAGACAGACAGACAGATAGATAGATAGATAGATAGATAGATAGATAGATAGATAGATAGATAGATAGATAGATAGATAGATAGATAGATAGATAGATAGAAAGATAGACCGCCAAATGTTTATTTTAAAAATTATCGCTAACTTGTCATCGTGTCACTGACGATGCCATTAAAGCCATGTCAAGTCATATCAGGTCATGTTAGTCATGTCAGAAGTTTCTATGCAACGGACGTCGGTATCAGAAATCAGGTCGATTGTAAAAATCACGATTGCCTGGAGTAGCACATATCTTTGAGCGATCAATGAGTGAAGAAATCGTCCCACTATGGAGCGCCCCTTTTCTCTCTCCCCTCTCTTAGACCCCACTATCCTATGCATCATCCGACGCTGTCAAGAAACAGGTGTGTTCGTTTGACAATAACCTGTTATAAAATTATGGGGAATCGTTTGAAAGTTCTTTGTGCATTTGGCTGGAGCTATGCATTGTTTTGAAAAAAACTGAAAACTGATTGACAATTTTTTTTTTACAAAACCATCGGAAATTCTTGGTTTGGTTTAGGGAGCTAGGTTGCTGGTCTACCAACGACCAATCAATGCCATGCCAATGTAAACAGAGATTGGGTCGCGTCAATGGGGACAAAAAGTGACAAAGTATTTTTACAAATTCATTTGGTTTAAGGTTTTAAAAAAAGATGTGTTTTTAACCTAAAGTATTTAACCTTCGTCTCTTATAATCGCAAAAATAACACTCACTGACTGCTTTATGTATCAAGAGATCTCACCAACCGTTTAACGGATTCGCATGAAATTTCACACACAGGTTTTGTTTACCTCCAAGGTGCACGGTACGACACGTTTTTGACAGATTCGCAGCCTGAAAGCTGCATATTGTGTAAAACCGCAAGCTTTCTATTAAGGTTAAGGTTTTAGTTTCGGTACTTTCCCAAAAGGACGCATTCTATATTGAAGCTTAAATAGATGCAACAAAAAAAAAAAAATTCTTATTTTTCAAGCAAATTTTTTTTCCCTAAGTCAAATCTTATTTTTAATTTGTCTGACGTCACATTGTATTTTCATTTCCGCTTCCTTTTAGTGAACAACAGAAAATCTATTTCTTTGAAGAGAGAGCACGGAATGCGAAGTGTTTGGTCCGTGTGCGTGTGTAGATAAGACTGTAACTATACTCTATAACACAGTCTTTTCTCTACACTCCAAAGGAATCAAATAAACGATTACAATGAACACAATCAAATTGATAATTTCTTCTTTTTTTTCTTTTGTTTTTGGAGACAACAATACCAAATACATGTAGTGGGGGAGGGCATTTCATTGACTTGAGGCCTTCCAAAATGTATTTTTCTACTTTTACACCTGAAACTGGTGCTGTGTGATGTCTAATACAGTACATTGCTTGGCTTATGACTAATGCATGCAAATAAATATATATATACACATATATATACATGTATTTATTTATTTATATATAATGGTAAAACTAACCAAAGGTGTTAAACATATAGAATTCAATAGCGGGGGGGGGGGGGGGGGGGGGGACGGTATCATTCTAGTACAAAAAAAGGCAGAAGAGGGAGAAATGACGTGAACGAAATGTGTACTGACAGACGGAGGGAGTGAGCTTTGTAAAAAAAAGAAAAGGAGGTACCAGAGAGAGACAGAGAGAGAAAGAAAGAGAAGGGCTGTATACTAAATATCACGCTCTAAAAACAAAAGTGTGTCAGGGCCATGGATAGTTGAAGTGTGGCCCGTTTAGTGGAAATTTAAATATAACAAAAGTAGGAAAGGATGTTCCGTCGTAGATAAACAATATATAGCCTGGGAACAAATCACCGTAGCCGGTTTGTAATGTTATCTTATATATTATGGTCGATTTATTTTAAAAACTATTTTAAGTGGCTCAACTCATTTCCAGTTAACGAATGCAAGTTTTACCTTGTCAAGTTTTTTTTTCCTTAAATTCAGAAGTGAGGGAAAAAAAAGTCAATTTAGGTGTCGACTTCTTTGTTTTCACACTTTTTATTTCCCGAGAGAATTAGAGCAGCTCTAGAGATAACCCTAGCAATGTGGTCACACTTTGTCAGTACAAAATATTGTTTCTAATCAGGGGTCACTACAAAATATATTTTCCATTCAGTGGTCAGTACAAAATATATTCTGTATTTAGTGGTCACTACAAAATATATTCTATATTTAGTGGTCAGTACAAAATATATTCTGTATTAAGTGGTCAGTACAAAATATATTCTGTATTTAGTGGTCAGTACAAAATATATTTTCTATTCAGTGAAAAACCCTAACCACGTGTAAACCTTATCAATAAGTATAGAAACAACACACTTATATAGATAGATATATAAATAAAGAGAGAGAAAGAGTGAGAGAGATTTGTAAACATTGACTTTACGATAGACATGTTATTCTAAAAGAAATTGTGTTGCTATAGGCAAGAATGTTAAAAAACAAGTTTTCTTCTCGTTCTGAATCACCGAATATGACTCTCTATGTTTCTGTCTGTCTGTCTGTTTGTCTGTCGGTCTTCTATCTGTTTATCTGTAGGTTTTCTATCGGTCGGTCTTCTGTCTATCTGTCTGTAGGTCTTCTATCTGCTTCTGTCTGTTTGTCTGTCGGTCTTCTGTCTGTCGGTCCTCTGTCTGTCTGTCTCTCTGATGTCTCCCTTAAGTTATATATCCATCGGTGTACGTTTCCCTTGCCTAAAGTGTGCTAGAAAGTGCTATAATGTGCTATTGTTATTGCGAACTGCTCTCGTTGATTTATTTCGACGTTGTTGTTTTTTTTGGTAAAGTCAGAAGTTAAATATCAATTATTATAAAAAGCCATGGTAGAGAGAAGCACTTGACTATGAATTTAATGTGAATGACCATGTAAAGGATAACTCTATCGAACACTGCAAGGTGTTTAGTGCTGAACAAATAGCGCGGTATTGACTCCTTCATAAGTACATAGATCTACATAGACTTACTTTCCCTAGAATGTCGATTCTGTGTAAGGACTACTATCAAATGATTTAAGAGAATATTTATACAGTACTTTTGTGAAAGTGTTTTGAACGGGAAGGGGGGGGGGGGGAGAGTGGTGGACAAAAACGAAAAAACAAAGAAATAATAGAAAGAAAGAAAAAAAAAGTATACAGAGATGTGGTGAGCACATATACAAAAAAGTAAGGTGCTAAAAAAATTCTATTTACAACTAATGAATATAAAATAAAGTCTCTCTATCTCTCTCTAAGTCCACTTTTTCCAAACCTGGTTGGGGGGTTGCATATCGACCTTCGTTAGAGGGAAACAAAATTCATTGTAATCCACTGAACAGTGTCCACTGAGAAATGTTTCAGAGGCACGAGCCGTAGTGCATGGAGGCTTACGAATGGTGGGTGATATGGCAGGTCTGAAACAGGGCACGAGAATCTTCTTAGGAGTGTTTAGGGCCGGGCCCCGAATGTGTCTGTGATCTCAGTTGTGACTTTCCCTTTGGCTAATATACCACAGGGTATATTGTTATTTTAGTTTATTTCCATAGTCGCTTCATCTCCAAGCTAAAGTTGTAAGGTTTTCATATCTGGTTCGTTATTCACTTACAGTTTTTCTGATATTATGATATAGTAGTATTGCGATGTCAATGATGGTTGGGGAGTTTTCCTTTTTTTTTGTCGATATTATTATTATTATTATTATTATTAATTATTATTATTAAGCTTGGTCGAGCACGGAAAACCTTCTCCCAGATACCCCCCCCCCCCCCACTGGTCCACAAATGAGATTGGAACATAGCGCCCTGAGCATGATATAAGCATGAAAGAAGCGCTATATAAAAGCTATAATTTAATTTTTATTATTATTATTATTATTATTATTATTATTATTATTAGTATTAGTATTAGTATTATTATTATTCTATAAATCGCAAGGTCTGAAAGGGGAACTTTTTACTATTTTTTTACTATAACTTATGGATTAATGGATAGCGGGTCTCGTGTGATCATAAGCATGTTCAGTGCCTCTGTGATCTAAATTTTTTTCTGAACATGTGAGGGAGAAGGGGTTATGTAGGTAGAATGTTCTCGAGCTGCCTTAAGGTGACAGCTGACACAGGTTATGCCAAATCTCGTATTGAAAAATTCCATTATCTACATGGAGATTCGAACTCAAGCCTTCTGACTTACGTTTACTTTATGACAATCAGCCACACATAAAAATAAGCATTCAATGTGATTCCATCACTAACACAAATTCTCGGCCTTAAATCACACACAGGTATCTAATGAGGGAAAAAATATATTTCTAAAGAATACCACAAGACTGACAAAGGTCTGACACATGACTGGCAATTGACTTGCACATGACTAACACATGACTGACACTTGACTGGAATATGACTGACATATGACTAACACATGAGTGACAAATGACTGATACATGACTGACAAATGACCAACCTGTTTAATTGAAGAAATCCCTGGGGTCAGGGTGTGATAGAAAAACAATTAGCTTATCCAGGAGACACTTAGGATTGTGTGAGAGTGGACCACTATCAGTCGTTCTTTGCCGCAGTGAATGAAGAGTTCCTAAAGCTTCAAGTGGAAACACTGGCTGGTTAGCGACCTGGCACTGAACACGCGATTAACTCCCCATCTTACCAGACTGTCTCTTCTTCACTCAATAGGAATGTGATTGTGTCTATCTGTCTTGTCTGTCCCTCCTTCATTCTCTCTCTCCCTCCCTCTCTCTCTCTCTCTCAACTTTTGTATTGCATTGCTTTTTACAATTTCTCTTTCAAAATGTGTGTGGATGGTGGACAGTTCCAAGAAATTTGACAGGTGAATTAGGTAAATCTTTATGAAAAAAAAAACAACTGTCTGATTGGCTAAACATTGAAAACTCTGGTTTGCCGTTACCGTTAGATTTGTTCAAACTTTTATCATATTAAAATTACAATTGGTTTAGTTTGAACACACAACACCTTCATAAGGCAAGAATTTTTTTAACTTTTTTTTTTGTTATTTGTTCACTCTCTGTTCTCTCTCTCTCTCTCTTTCTCCCTTTCTCTCTCTCTCTCAATATTTTTATACCATCGTATAGCTTTTTTTTACAGTCTAAATAGTTCACTCTCTATTTCATTTTATTCTTACAAAGGCTTCTATCAACTTACTCTGTCTGTCTATCTGGTAAAAAGTGTGCATACCTTATTTCTCCCACACTCATTCTTGGATCAATTTGAAACTTCGCACATTTATTTATTGGCTCAGACAAGACATGAGTCAATAAAAAAAAGTGACCAAATAGTCAATTATTTGCTGGTAATTAATTATTTTGTTCGATACCAATAAGGGAAATTGATCCTTCAGTATTCACATATATGGCTTAATTTGTTGGGTTTAGTCCGCTATATTCTTCCTCACGCATTCTCCAATCCAGTTGAAACTTTAAACAATTATTTATTGTAGGCTACCTAACGAAACATGAATCAATAAATAAATAAAATACCAAGTAACTAATTATTTTGTTTGTTATCGAATAATGGAAATGACATTAATGATAGATATAACTTTAAAGCCGGAATTCTCCCCCTTTAAAAAAGCTTTGTTTTTTTTTTTAAGAATTTTTTTTCTTTCAATTGTTTTTCCTCTTTTATTATACACTGTTGTTATCGCTGGCTTACTCTTTGTTTTTCTTTGTGTCCTTTGTTTCATTTCTCTGCTCTACATTTTTTTTTGTCCATGTTTTATATTTGTGTCTTTTTTAAATGTTTTTTTAGAATGAATTATTTACTTCTTTTATTCTTTCTATCTTTGTAATTATAACTACAAATATTCGTCTCTTGTCTTCTTTCTTCTCTCTCTCTCTCTCTCTCTCTCTGTCTGTCTCTCTCTTTTCTATTTCTTTCTTTCTCTATCTCACTCATGCTCGCGTTGTACTTCCTATTCTTTCCTTCTTCATTGTCTGATGTTATCGAACACCCAATCTCATGTTATAAGGTCAACTAGCACTGGCCTACGTAAACATAGCATCCGCCATATTTACCTACTTTATGACATCCCCACCCACCAGAGGGAGAAGACAACTCTAAGATATCACATGACTTTCTGTAGCTTGTGAAACACTGTCTGGAAGCAGGTCTCGAGTTATTCAAGGTTAATACCAGAGGTCCAAGAGACTACTCAAGTGAAAGTCTATTTCTAACCAGGGACTGAAGTCAGGTCGATTTCAGGCGAGAATCAGTTACGCTCCACAATTTGTTGCTGATATTATTGTAGTTTTTATTTTAATCCCGAAACACGAGTGTTGACAAATTCGAATATCCCCTCCAGGCCTCCACTAGAGGGTCCCCCAAATGAGTGTTGTTTTTTTTTTACATTAAATATAAAGCCATGTTATCTTGCTATTCATTTTGTTGTGTAAATTAGTGACCATGTTGCATGTATTCTACACATTAGACATATATTTATTAAGTACATTATCTCCTGTCATGATATCGAATGTTAAATTGTAGGGGTCCCCTAAAGTGGCCGATCCCCCCCCCCCCCCTGGATCCAAATGCCACTGAATGTTGATCTATGTTTTCAACACTTTAAACAATGAACTTGAGACGACATTGACGACCGTTTCTAATTGTCTTTCAAGTGGTGGCCTAAAGGCTGGAGAAACGAGGGTCCAATCGTCGGAGAATTTTTATTTGAAGATCTGAGGCGCTCCTGATTCCAGTGGCGTAGCTAGAAATTTGCTACCATTTGGGGGTTTGGGGAAGGGGCTTGACCTCATTGGGGGCCCTGCATTTGGCGTAATATTTGATATTTAATGTAAAAAACACTCATTTGGGGGCACATTCAAAATATCCCCCTCCCTCCCTCCACCCTAGCTAAACCTTTGCCTGATTCTTTCTAGATGGACATCTGTTGGAGACAGTTAAGCTTAATATAATAATTATAGCTTTTATATAGCGCTACTTTTATGCTTATAGCATGCTCAGAGCGCTATGGTCCAATCTCAGTTGTGGACCAGTGGTATTGGTGAGAAAGTTTTAGGCATTCAGTAAACACAACTCTTCTCGTGTCGGGTGTCGAACCTCGAGCCCACTTCATAGGTAGCCAAGCCAAGCAAAGTTCAAGCGTACTTAGCCTCTCGACCACGCTTCCCATCATGCATTTGTTGTTCCTCTTTAATCTTCGGACCCGAAGTCCGAAGTCCAGTCTTTAAAAATCATTTCATTAGGCACAGATTTTTGTCTTTAACTGCAATAATAGCCGTTTGTCATGCTTAAAGCTGGACACAAGGTCAAGGCTAGTCGCAAGAAGGTGACGTCGCATCATCAGACCATCATGAATTCAGATCCACGTGAGTAAGTTTAGAGAGTTCCCAAAAAAGGGGGAAACTAAAGGTGAAGGCTGATAGCCTAACGTGGGAGGAAGATTAAAGAAAGTTTTGGGGACAAGATTATAAGAAAAGTTTGGCTAATCTGTTGCGGTCAGTTGCAGTCAGCGTCAGAGTTTGGACTTTTGTGAGAGCTAGATGTGGCTAGCTTAAAGTAAATAGCTGGTTAGTCTATTTAATCATCACTAAAACTACAGTACCTTGTATCTGAATTATATTTATCTATATTTATTATTTCAAGTTTCAAAGACTTAAATTCAAGAAAGGAATATCTACACTGTGTCTTTACATTTTAGTAGTGTTTATCTTATATCAATGGCACCTCCGAATGATTTGGAGAAGATACAACACAATTCTATCTCTTCAAGATACAAGACAAGTCTATCTCTTCAAGATACAAGACAAGTCTATCTCTTCAAGATACAAAACAGGTCTATCTCTCCAAGATACAACACAAGTCTATCTCTTCAAGCAACAGCGTGACAATGACTAATAATCACGACTTTTGGGGAGGTAATTTTAATACCCGAATATTGAGAGAAAAAAAGCGCCAACTTTCCCAACAGAGCTAGAAACTTGTCCAGTCCACTTTCCCAACAGAGCTAGAAACTTGTCCAGTCCACTTTCCCAACAGAGCTAGAAACTTGTCCAGTCCACTTTCCCAACAGAGCTAGAAACTTGTCCAGTCCACTTTCCCAACAGAGCTAGAAACTTGTCCAGTCCACTTTCCCAACAGAGCTAGAAACTTGTCCAGTCCACTTTCCCAACAGAGCTAGAAACTTGTCCAGTCCACTTTCCCAACAGAGCTATAAACTTGTCCAGTCCACTTTCCCAACAGAGCTAGAAACTTGTCCAGTCCACTTTCCCAACAGAGCTAGAAACTTGTCCAGTCCACTTTCCCAACAGAGCTAGAAACTTGTCCAGTCCACTTTCCCAACAGAGCTAGAAACTTGTCCAGTCCACTTTCCCAACAGAGCTAGAAACTTGTCCAGTCCACTTTCCCAACAGAGCTAGAAACTTGTCCAGTCCACTTTCCCAACAGAGCTAGAAACTTGTCCAGTCCACTTTCCCAACAGAGCTAGAAACTTGTCCAGTCCACTTTCCCAACAGAGCTAGAAACTTGTCCAGTCCACTTTCCCAACAGAGCTAGAAACTTGTCCAGTCCACTTTCCCAACAGAGCTAGAAACTTGTCCAGTCCACTTTCCCAACAGAGCTAGAAACTTGTCCAGTCCACTTTGGGCTGCAAGACGTCCAACAAAAGAAGGACAAGGCTCCAGTTTCAGGTCACGTCTTTCGTCAGGCAGTCAAGTGTGAAACCCCCAGGTCTTATCTCACTCATAAAGGATGTATTGTCATGTATACAGTATCCAAAGAAATGGTGTATCGATATATATTGCTAGGTACATTTGCATATCTGCTAGGCATCTTAGCACATTTGCTAGGCATCTTAGCTCCTTTGCTAGGTATCTTAGCACCTTTGTTAGGCATTTAGCACCTTTGCTAGGTATCTTAGCACCTTTGATAGGCATTTAGCACCTTTGCTAGGTAGCTTAGCTCCTTTGTTAGGCATCTTAGCATTTTTTGTAAGTATTATAGTGCTAGAAAAGGGCTGATTGCTTATAAAACATGAAATTTTGACTATGTAAATTTAGGGAAAGACGCTAATCCCAGCAGCATTCTAAACGTCTAGCTGCTGACCACGTGATTTGTTTTTCACTGATTCTGGCCAGACGGCGAGCCACGTGCTTGAGACGTCTGATGTTTTATTTATGTCACGGTTTTAAATATCATCTCAACGAATAAACTGGGTTTATTCAAGTTGTTTACTTGTGTTGTTTCTGGGTTGTTGGGACTGCGACACAATCCAGTATTACTCTTAGAGGGCCTCTAAAGGATACATGTGAGTTTTTTTCAAGGACCTGTATCTGATTATTGTTACATTTCTTGAGTTCCCCTTCAAGTGTTTTATTGAGGTTTTGGTCTGGGATCCTTGAATAATCACAATCTCATCGTTTTGGAACCTCGTAAAGTTCTCTTTACTACGGCTCGCTATGAGGCTCCTTGATAGAGCCCCATTGTACCCCTTAAAGGAGCCTCGTCAGACTTACGTTCCTATCTCAACAAAACTTCACAAATATACACATTCAACGTTTTAATCATTTAACTTTTTCTTCCTCAGACTCACATTTCGAGTATTATTCTTTTATGACTAAGACTAAGACTAAGACTGCTTCATTGATCCTTACGGAAATTTATTGTGATTACAAGGACTCTTTTCTCATTTAAAGACAACACAACAGAAAATATTTATGTTTTTTTTCTTCCCTCAGTATTCAGTATTAATCTTCCCCCTACTAAGGTTTGAGAACAACAAACTTTTTAGCCAAACACAATTATAATGTGGTCTTTCATAGAGCTACGCTCAGTCGACAGTGAAAAGATTTATTTTTTTTTAAATAGGTTAGACTTTTAAAAAAAGGAAGGTTTAGATTTCTCTCCCCTCAATCAATGACGACTTGAAAGTGAGATAACTAATTCAAAGGAAGATAAACAATGCTGTTGTTGTTGCTTTCTGTTGAGCATAAGTTCGTGACATTGTGTTTTGTTATTTTCTCTGAATGTTTAAATCAAAAGTTGATAGCGTAAACATGATCAGTGCCAGATGTTTATCAAATAATTACTCTGAGCTGTCTCTCTGAAGTGTGCATCAAAGTCTATCTGAACTGTGCATCAAGGTCTATCCGACCTGTGCATCAAAGTCTATCTGACCTGTGCATCAAAGTCTATCTGACCTGTGCATCAAAGTCTATGTGACATGTACATCAAATCCTATCTTACCTGTGCATCACGGTCTATTTGAGGTGTGTATCAAGATCTATTTGAGATGCTCATCATGGTCCATTTGTGGTGTGTATCAAGGTCTATTTGAGATGCTCATCATTGTCTATTTGAGGTGTGTATCAAGATCTATTTGAGATGCTCATCATGGTCTATTTGAGGTGTGTATCAAGATCTATTTGAGATGCTCATCATGGTCTATTTGAGGTGTGTATCAAGATCTATTTGAGATGCTCATCATGGTCTATTTGAGGTGTGTATCAAGATCTATTTGAGATGCTCATCATGGTCTATTTGAGGTGTGTAACAAGATCTATTTGAGATGCTCATCATGGTCTATTGAGGTGTATATCAAGATCTATTGAGATGCTCATCACGGTCTATTTGAAAATGTGTATCAAGATCTATTTGAGATGCTCATCTTGGTCTATTTGAAATGTGCATCAAGATCTCCACAGACGCAGATGTTATCATGGAAGTGATTCATCTAACTCCATCTTCTATTACCAATAGAAATTCAGAATACTACAAAGCAAAGTTTAGCTTTAAGGACTGTATAAGATGAATTCAAGATAAAACTGAATGTTCATTGGTTTGGACCGATAAAACTATCTAATCTTATCTTATCTTATCTTATCTTTACTTTACCTATCGCTTAGTCTGTTGGACCGTTGGGGCACCAAGCAAGACTCGTCGACCGTCTTTCTCCATTCCTCCCTGTCTTTTGCCTTGTATAGAACCTCTTTCAATAGCAGGCCCGTCCATTTTTTTTATGTTGTCCTCCTATCGCTTTTTCTGTCTGCCTCTTCTTCTTTTTCCTGGTACTGTTCACTGAAGGAAGGTCTTAGCGAGCTCCAAAGATCTTGTGATATGGCCATAGTCTGCCTTTTTTCACTATAGTTAGCAGGTCATCATGGGGTCCGATCGCTGTGATGCGGTCTTTGAACGTGATACTTAGGATCATTCTGTAGCATCTCAATTCCATTGCTAGGATCCTCCTCTCTAGGTCTGCAGTCAGCATCCAAGGCTCACAAGCATATAATATTCGGCATATTCGGGCCAATAGTTCGAGTTTCGTTCCCTCATCTGAGATAATAGCTCCGAGGTATTTGAAGCTGCTAACACTAGTCAGCTTTTTTGTTTGCCTCCAATACTGATGCCCCTTTTTAAAGCCCTGATGGCCATTGGTCATAATTTTTGTTTTTTTGGCTTTTTTATTTGCATGCCGTATGCTGCGGAAGTCTGGTCAATGCGCATCACCAGGTCAGCTAGTTCTTCTTCTGTCCCTAATAGGCCATCCATTGCCATCAATGTCATCTGCGAAGCGCAAGTTCGTCATTCTTCTTCCTCCAATGCTTACAGTACCTTCATAGCCCTGGAGAGTATCTTCCATTATCCTTTCAAGGAAGATACTGAAGATATATTATCCTAAATCGTACAAATAATAGAAATACGAGTGTAATCAAAAACTTTCTTAATTATGTTGCTCAGTGCCGTTTTAAAAGTGTGATGACACATTTATACACATACACACACACACAAACACAATCACTAGGCTTCTCTGTACTCATTGTGGCTGCCTAGTTGTGAGGTATGCACTTCGAAACTGCATCTTGTTGGTCCCTAGTTCGAAACCTGACGCTGTCATTCGCTGTCGTCCTGCTGAAAATAAAGGTTAGGATATAGAACAATTATTTATAAACAAAGTCTTAAACTTAACAAGCAAAATAAAAATAAAAATATTTTTAAAAAAACAAAGTTTATATTAAGTGTATCAATTAGTTTGTATCAGTCACGTAATTAAATTTGTATTAGATCTAGACTAACATAAACAAGGTAACAAATACAGTTTGTGTGGAAACACCAACTCAAAATCGGCCTACGAAGTGGTCCACCCAGGCAGGTAAAAAGACAGGCTTCAATATTTTCAGAAAGTATATCAGAATGAAATTTTATCAATGGCAAATGACTGAGAAGAATGGAGAAAGAAGGTTGACAGATCTTGTGTGGTGCCCCAACGATCCAACAGACCAAGGGATAGGTGAAGGTAGAGCTAGATAGGAACATGGCTTAACTGATGTCATATAATGATTATCTAATTGATCCAATCGTTTTGTAAAGGGTGGATATCTATATATGAGTCTTAAGGTCACGCGATAATATAAAACACTACTTATTAATTGTTTTAAATTATGTTCTACTTATATGCATACTAAATAGATTTTTTCTATTTAAAAAAAAGGGAAAGATTTTTTTTTGTAAATGTAGTAGTTGGTATGACAGAACTTAATAAACTCTGCAATACAATTGTAAAAAGAAAAAAAATCTAAAACTGTTTGCAAAAATGTGTTAAAAATATGGTGAATATTCATCTCCATTACTAAATAATCTCCCGTGTTGTTTTTTTTACTATTAATTGTGATTTTATGAAAAAAATGCCTACATAGTTGATTTTAAGAATTATTTTTTTTCGCTTTTGGAAAAGAAAAAAGTAGCTGTTGCATCAGAACTTTAAAAGGTCTAAAATATCATGACGTTGGATTTTCAAAATCTTTTCTAGTTTAAGAGATCTAAACGAGACGGACGGACGGACAGACAGACTACGCAAAACTAATAGCGGCTATTCCCCTTTCGTGGGCCGCTAAAAAGCTATGCGATTTGAAATCTTTTTTAACAATTGTTTTTGTTTAGTGCAATTTCATGCTTTTAGCGTTCCCAATACGCTATTGTCAGGGGCAGTATGGTGAGAGTGAAAGTGTTATTTCTTTGTTGATATTTTAGTATGAAAGAGTTATGTCCCTTTGTTTATATCCCCAGGTATGAATGTGAACAGTATACACGTGATGGGTTTGAATGTGAGTTCTTCCTTGTATAATAGAGAGATTTTGGTAGTTAGTTTTTTATTTTCCCTGGACTGGTGTTGTGTACTAATATTTCATGAGAGCTGATGTCATTGTGTGCTTTATTGGATATTAAAGTTATTTTTATTTTCATGGATATCTGGAGTAGGAGTTTATTTATTAATAAGAAATAATTGTATTTGAGTAAACGACCATTCTGATAGCGAAGAGTCTATGAACATGGAACATTGTATAGTTATCTATTGTTTCTATTTCCTGTTTGTGTTCACTAAACCTCAGACGGCAGCCTACAGCTTATTCCACCACTTCCGTCAAGTACTATTTCTTTCCCTTGCCTGAGCTACCAAACAAAATAATTTATTACCATTAGTTAATTAACTAATTGTGATTTTTTTGTGTTTTCAGGTTAAAAAAAATAATTGTGCAAAATATCAGCTTCTTCCAAGCTCTGGTGTTGGAGAAATAATATGCACAAACAGACAGACACACAGACAGAGTTGATATAAGCTTTGTAAAAACAAACAAAAAAATCTGGTTTAAGGCGTAGACATAATGGGAGACGAGGAGATCCATGAAAATGATAACCTACTCACCTCCCCCCCCCCTTTTTTTTTTCATTAATAACATCCCTAGCTTATTCATACTTATAAGGGCGTAGGTTGGTTAATTAGGTAGCATCTATAGGTAGCATATATAGGTAGGATATATAGGTAGGATATATCATTTCAGCTATTCACCAGTTTATCATTCAAAACGTCTTATTTCCTTACAAAAGTACACCCTAACCCTACCGCTCCCTGGATTGATGTGACAGTGATTCGATAATAAAACGTTTTCCATGACCTTTGACACTGTGAAAATATTTCGTTTTCTTTTTATCTAGAAAGACGTAACAGAGATCTGAAATTATATTCTCTGCGGGATTTTATTAAATGGAGTCTTCGGTGTATCCGGTGTACAGAATATGGATGTATCGATAAGCTATGTACTTTAAAAAGCATACAATAATTTTTGTGTGCAAATTTTAGCATAACAGAATCGAATTTTTAACTCTTCTGCCTGTAGGACATAATTTTATTTTTACTGTTTAGTTGGCAGCAGGGATCTTTTGATATACCGCTTTTGACATTGACATTAGTTATTTTGGCTATTAATGTAATTTTCTTAATTTTTGTTCCCAATATTATTTTAGGTTTCGCACATTTCTCAATATTGCTTTATTTTCTTTTTTTTTTCTCTCTTACTCTATCATATTGATTTAAAAATTTAATTCAGATTTTAAAAATCAAAGTCACAGTGTAAACTATAAACAGAATACCGTAATTAATTTTATTTATGTGGACATATGTTGCTATAAACCAAAGCTACAATGATTCCATTCGCGTTCCAATGGAATTATTCCTCATGCTCATTATCACTATCCTTTTATGATTAAACTTCAATAACTTTATTTATTTGTTATCAGAAAATGTAATTTTGGTATTAAACTATAGGAGAATGCATTCTCTTTATACACAACACAGATTAAATTTTATAAATCCAAAAATCAATTTAGTTTGTATGGGGGTTAAATAAATCAACGTTGGCAGCGTTGTTAAAAACAATAAAGAATGAACGGGACTGTCATTGAAAGAGACTCCATGTAAGGCTTAAGACAGAGAAGAAAGGAGAGAGACGCCTTGCCCCAATGCCCTTGCGGACTAACGAATAGGTTGGTGGGCTGGTGGGCTGGTGAACTGAGTTGTAAAATAATAGACTCTGTTATACGCACGGAAACAAAAAAACAAACAAACAAAAAAAAACCGAACAAATTCTAGGGTCAAAGTTCATCTTTAGATGTTCACGTTCTAAGACTGTATTTGCAGTAATGTTATGGCGTAAATCAAATAAGATCTTTAAAAAAATCTATCCTATTACAAAACCAATAAAAAGGAAATGTAAAAAAAAACGGAGAAACTCCGTATAAAAGACGCACTGATTTATGCCCCTGGTAGTTGGTTATCAATCACTACAGGCAGGAAGTTTCCAACAGTAGAACTCTTCTTGTAGTAGAAAAAAAAAATTGAGAGAGCTGGAGATGGGGTGAAAGAGGTGACTATTTAGCAAAGGGGGAGGGGTGGTGTGGAAGATATAATTGGCACTGGAACTGATGCGAATGTCAATAACTACATAGGAACGACTCCCTCGGGCCCGTACGTTTTATGAGATGCTAATGGCAATTTGATATTCTCTTGTTTTAATGTTGTTGTTTTTTTAAACGTAATTTATCTTTCAACTTGGTTTCAAAACTTGGACAACATAAAAACCAAAACATGAACTTTACTTGATAACTTTCGACTAGCCAATAAAACTGTATCATTAGTAGCTCTGGGGAACATTGGTAAGGTTTATAATAATAAAAAGGCTTGTCTTCGAGTCGGAAGATTAATTAGGAATGCAGTATTTCCCGTGGATATGCAGACCCAGCTGTGACCTACATACTTTGCTACAGCCAGGGCAAACATAACCAATGTCCGCCGGTGGTTCATTAAGATTTTTTTTTCACCGTCGGCGTCTGTCCTCGGCAGCGTATTGTCTTTTGGTCTCAACTGTGTATTCTGCGGCCTTTGTGAGTGACCTCCAGATGTCTCGTTCTGTGAGACCCTTGGCTTGCCAAGCGTACCTCACTAAGGGCAGTTATGTCTACACCTAGCCGTGCCAATTTTAATGCCACCAGTGCAGACTTCCGTTGATGGCATTCACTTTTATTGCTGTCCTGCAGTGAGAGTCTCTGTTTTCTGATATTAGAGATTTTCATACTATGGTATTTTTGAAAGGTATGACTTTGTGCACATTTTAGCCCTGCAGAATCACATCAGCTATAGCGTGAATGGTACGAACTAATGTCCTTATGGAGAAAGTATTAGACTTGGACTTTATGATACTGGCGCAACTTGAAACTTTTTTAAACAAACTTCTTTCTTCTTTGTTCTCGCCAACATAGATAAGGTTGCGTGTCAATATTGAATGCGTCATGAGACCCAATGACTCCGACTTTAGCCTGCTTTTCTTTCTGGGTATGCTCCCAAAATCATCTGCAAGTTTAAGCGCCCTATACTCACTTTTTGCATTCTTTTCCTTGAAAATTTTTTTTTATATTTTTAATTCATTGTAATACCCCATCTCATCCTCCATAACCACAAACCGTTGGTCCGCGGCTATTTCATATTCTAAAGGTTTCTTTCCCTACCGACTACCTGGGGACGCGCTAGGTAGAAGATAGTAACCCCCCCCCCCCCCCCCCCCCCGCTGCAAATGTTATAGAGAGTGCCGTCTTTTTTAAAATATAGCTGGCAGCACTGAGGTTCAATTTAGCGTCCTTGACATTTTTGTTATTTTATCTTCAACATTTAAAATAAAGCACTAAGGGAAATGATCGCAATTAAAAGGATGGCTTATGTTTTGACTTTCAGCAGAGGGCAAAAGTTGACCATGGCAAGTGTTGAAAAGTTGTGTAACAGTCAGCAGTGTTGCTGCGATTTGTTCTAATAGAATTAAAAGGCTTAGAGATGTCCGTCAACTCGGAATGTGGAAGCCTCTGATCTCAACCCGGCCCTTTGGCCAAACACAGTACGCGCTACCACCGCTACCACAATGTCTGGGGACAGTGTGATTGTAATAAAAACATATTAGCCAACATCTGACCAACGCCTGACAAACACCTGGCCAACACCGGTCAAGCTCATTTTGGAATTCTAAATAAATAAAATGCTACCGAGAAGATGGTTGCAATGCTCAAGATGTTCAACTCTATATCCCGATTGTGTCCTTTTGCTGTTTTGTTGTTTTTTTCTGCCTGTCATCTTATTATTGCAATACCTCTATTCCATTCGTAACTTCATGGAAACTTCAAAAACCTGGTTGGGTGGACATGGATCTCAAAAACGGCTCTACCGATTTTCCAAGAAATTCAACAGTTGGTGAATTTCGCTGAGAAAATAATTATTAGCTCGTTTATCACACTTGAAAAAAGTCTGGTTTAAAATTGTTCAAACTGTAACAAGAAATACATTTAAATTTGGCTAGAGAACGAGAAAAGATTTATCTTGAATGGACTATATGTTTGTAAAATATTTTTCTTGTTTCGCATGTTCCTTCAGAGTTGAAGATAGTTTACTTCCTAGTCCAAACCTCCCGCAGGACGACGGGGGATGGGAGCTGGCAGGGTTTGAACCCTCGACCGTCGGTAAATCCGAACGACAGTCCAGCGCGCAAACCGCACGACCAGGCAGCCATCCTGTATGTCCTTGGAATATGTCTTTGTGTATTTCCACATTCCTTGAATAGTTTAATAAATTAATGTTCATGAATATTATGCGCGTCGTCTTCTAAGTCTATATCTAAAGGTATATCATTGGAACATTAAGTGTAGTAGATCTATACATTCGCTTACCCAGGATTCATTCTCGGTGTTAAGGGAAGGGCATGGTAAAAAAAAAATGTTTTTTTTTGTTGTTTTTTTAATCTAACATTCGCTCTATAAGTTGTTAAAATAGATATTGCCTTAACATATCATAACCTTAAAAAAAAAAAACTAATATTTTTCTTGTTCTGTGTATATTATTGGCATAGCTAATGCTCTTTAAAGATGACGTAATGTGTCTGAGGCTTGTCTTTAAAAATAAAAGAAAGACGAGAGAGTGGATGGACAGAAGAATGAATAAAGATGAGTGTGTGTGTGTCGATCAAAGAAAACATCAAAACACTCCCCTCTCCCTCCCCCCCCCCCCCCCTTCTCCTTTCTGACACACTCGCCAGTTGGATCCAGAATTCAGACTTGAACATTTAGTTTTGTGGAAAAGCATCTGTAAGGCCTACGCAAGGAGTTCTAAGACTATGTAAAGTGCAAGAAGGAAATAGATCTAGACTCTAGACTATTGTGAAGCGATTTTAGGTGTCACTTTCTAGTGAAGATTTTTAACAAGTTTCTAAAATTTCGCTTCATTTGTCTGGTACACATTGTGTACACGTTGTTTCTCCCAACTTCCCATTCTCGGATCAAGTTGAAACTTTGCACATGACAATAGAAAATCATTTTTTAAAAGTTGATTTAGTTAATCAATTTTCGGTAATTAATTAATTTGATTTATATGGAAAGGGGGAGTTTAGCATTGCTGTATTTCCAAATATGGCAGTGATTTTGCGATTCTTCTCGAAAAATAAGCTTAATTTGTTCTTTATTTTGTTCACTTTTGAAAAAAAAAAAGCATACACACTCACACACTGACCACATCGCATTCCAAGTAATAAGCACACACACACACATTTTATAGAGATTCTTATCTCCTAACACGCATGTTTACATGGAAGACATTGCTATCCCATACTTTTAACACACAATCACATTGAAGAGCTCCCTAGGTATGAAACACACCAACGTAAGTATAACTGTTAACTCAAAGGCACAGCTAAAGATGCAAGCATATGGTCTTGATACAACTTGTGTTAATAAGGTTAGCTCCCTTGTTCCATACAACAGCAAGGCAAACAACTTGAATATGTAAATTATCTCTGGGTCTCTCCTTTATTTTCAAAGCAATTTTGTTTATACATAGATGTTTATAAAAATATTGTCACTTTTTTAAAGTATATAGTACTAGATTTTTTATTGTACTTTATACAAACATTATATTAACTCACTATGTCTGTCTGTCTGTCTGTCTGGGAGGAATCTTTTACACGTTATGTTCCCAGCTTTCTATTCTCGGATCTAATTGAAACTTTTCACAATTATTCTTTGCCGATGACAACACGTGAATCATTAGAAAAAACAAATAGTGAAGTCAATCAATTAGTCGTAATTAATTAATTTGGTTTTATATAGGAAAGCCTTGTGTAGAGTCGCTCGCTAAATTTGTAAACTAACAATAGACCTTTAATACAACGGCCTTCCATCATAGAGGCTCGAGAACTAATTAAATTAAATTCCGGACTCGATCAACTTTTTTTTTTTTTTTGAAATAGCTTTTGAAATGGCAGCACTGAAACCTTCTCCCAGATACCAGCACCTCCAGCCCTCAAACTGATCCACAAAAGTGATTAGACCAGATCGCACCGAGCGTGCTCTATGCATGAAAAGTGCGCTAAACAAAAACATTTAAATAAAAATATTTTCAATCATACACATTTATTGTTGTTTTTGTAGAACTCTAGATCTATTAAAATCAATGAAAGGATTGATTCAAAGTAATTGATGCCATTTCATTCAAAAAATTATTTTATATATTTGACTTGTTTGTATTGTTTTGTTTTGTTTTTGCATTGTGTCTTTATCAAGTTTATTTTTATTTAAGGTGGAATAATCATTTCAAAAAGTGTGACGTTTTAAAAACCTGAAACTTAAGACTTCGATTTTGTTCCACGTGACCATCCACACACACCCACAACTAAGTCAAAGTCATTGAAATTGTAATAGTAGTTTCCAACACTGGAAATAGCATGAAACATTTTATCCTAATTTACCTACCTACACACACACAGACACATTATTGTTCTTAAGAAATCTATTTTTATATTTTGAGACATTAATCCAATCTATTTCCATCAAGTAGACTCGTGCTTTAAATATACTACCGCAGTATCATTGACATCATATGTACGTCGCTCGTTAAAGGAAAGCTAATAATCTGATATCAGTTTTTCCAATGACTTTTACTTAGTATGTGTGTGTCTGGGTGAGTGAGTGTGAGTGCCAACTGGGGTATTAAGACTCAAACTGATTGTTGTGCTAAATGACGCGTAATCAGGTCACGTGGCAATAAATGTAAGGTGAAAATAAAAAAAAGAAAAGGGTTGGGAGGTGGGGGGCGGGGGCGCAAGTAGGTCATGAGAGTGCTTCTTGGCAATCGTATCTTTGTTTGTATAAGCTGAAGATATGCTGATAAAATTCAATAAATGTTTACAAATAATCAAATTGATAGAAATTCGCGTGAAAATGTATAACCAAGTGATAACCAAGTGATAACCAAGTAATGATATGCTGATAAAATTCTATAAATGTTTACATCAAATAGATAGAAATTCGCCTGTACAAACATAGATATGATAGCCAAGAAGCACTCTCATGGTCTACTTGCGCCCCTTCACTAGAAAGAAGGAATTAGATAGGAAAAACTAAATTCTATTTTTATCATCTAATTCACTCCACATGTCTTTAGTATCCAGGGGAGTAGCTAGGGATTTGTCATCGTTTGGGGGGGGGGGGGGGCCTGTGGGCTTGACCTCTTTGGGGGCCTCTGCATTTTGCGTAATATTTAATTTTTAATATAAAAGACACTCATTTGGAGGGCCCTTCAAGCGGGGCCCGTGGAGGGATTTTCAAATTCTCCCTCTTCTCCCCCCACCCTAGTCATTCCACTGTTAGTAACATAACACTAACCCTTCCCCCTACCAAAAAAAAAAGACACACTGTAAGGGGACATAACAAAAGTTATAAAGTTCAAGAGACTCAATGCCTGATTTAATAGGGAGCTGGAGTTTGTATTTTCAATAAAACGCTGAAAAATGACTATACAACTCAACATCGAATTCTGTAGGCGGCTACAGAAATCGGAGGATTTTCCAGCTACCCGTCGCCTCAGCGTGGCGCCTCCGTGGAAACGTCTAGGGGTGGACCTAGATAGGCTAAGAACGAGGAGCGAACCAGGCCTTCTAGCAGGTCTCCCTGGGTGAGCTTTTGTTTTTTTTATCTCACTCGGGGTGGGGATGGAACAAGTAACCTGCAACCCAGTCCAAAAAGTCCGCCACGCCGTTCCACAAAGGGGGTCGTCATCAGAACCAGGAGCCTGGAGTGGCGACCTTCGCACGGAACTGTGGCGGTTATAGTATAAGAATATGAGACAAGCCCCCCGCAGTCAGCACTGTTCACGACCACTTATAGCGAGTGGTAATAGAGCGTGAACGGGGCGCTGTGTACACGGCACGGCCCGGTTTTGTCCAGTCAGGGAACCGATATGGCCGTTTACCGTTGGGAGCCCTCAAACAGGACAGGGGTGAAGAGCCCCATGTCCAGGCCTGGTGGTTGGATAAAAGCCTTTCTAACCATCAACGGGATAATGGCGCCGATTCCCTACTGGACTTCATCGAAGGTAGGCGGCTAATCTCATGTTTTCTTAAGTTCTGTTAAGTTGAACACCACCCCACCCCCTACTACGGCAAGTACATCTATAAATACCGAGTATAAAGGCTAATAAAAGACACAAAGAGAACCAGGTTTAAAGCTATTCTACTACAAGTGATCTATGTTTTAATTGAATTTTTTTTTTAAATCCACACAATAGAGTTATAACCAGGGCTTTTTTTGTGACGGTACGTACCGGTACTGCGTACCGGCACCTTTTTGAAAAAGTTATTATTTTTCTTGTATTTTAACGTATATTATTAATTTTTAGTAGTTAAAAGTTAGGCATTCAACTACTGAGTACTGGCACCTAATCACTGGGTACCGGCACCTATTTTTTTTAAAAAAAAGCACTGGTTATAACACAGAAGAAAAATTCAACACTGTTTCTACAGTGTGTTTATATAGAAGCACCTCCGAACCAACACATGTTACGTTACTTTGATAGACAAAAAAAAAACAATTTGATTGCGTGAACACAACTTTCAAACAATGCGTGACACGGCAATTAAAACCTCTTTCAAGACACAGCTCTGGTTGTCAATGCTCTAGCCTGGCAAAGATTCACTGCTCAGCAATCTGAACGATTGCCTACACTTTACTTAAAAGAAAATAAAGACACATAGTTTGCACATTTCCTCGCCAATTTATGTGCTCAGTCAAGCAGAGCTCGCGAAACGTGCAATGTTCAATCAATAGTGGAGACAAGTCCTGAGGCTGGGGAAGTGATAATCGCTCTACAGAATTACTGTCACTTATTTCCTGAAATATCTCACTAAATCTGTGTGCGTGTGTGTCGTTTGTTAGTGAATGTGTGTATGAATGTTAGTGTGAAAGTGTTGACGCCGCCACTTGCAGAAATAAATAAAGTAGTCATAGAAACAGAAACGTAGATCTCGGAGTTATGGGTGCAACCGAGATACAAGGGTTTGAGTCTTTCGACCTTTCACCTTTCCTTTCCAGTGGCTGGAATTTTACGTTGAAAATAATAACAAAACTCAACGACCTTTAAGATAAGGCCAAAAAGATATATGTAAGCAGTGGCGTAGCAACGTACCAGTGGGCCCCAGTTCAAGAATATTTTGATGGCCCCCCTTCCCTCAATAAGACACATTTAGTGTATGAGAAAAACAAAATTGCCCTCACTCATGTAGAGCTAAAACTGGATGAACACACCAGGTTGGGGAGCTACTTCAGTTTCATTTTGTACACTCTTCAAATCATTTCTCAAATGACTTACTTCAGTCTAGATCTTCTGCACTTAACTTTCTGCTCTATGTAGATCTTGCTGCTCACTTTCCAACAGTTTGGACACCACGTTGATTGCGCTTACAGTTTTGTACTCCAGAATAAGTCAGAACAATTGTTGTGAATGTTTCTAATGTTCCCTTAAGTGCTGCAGATTCTAGGAGTTCTTTTTCATTTGAGAAACACAAAGTAATTTGAGATAACATCTTTGGTACATTAAATCGGTTTTTACAAAAGTGCAATTATGTTTTTCACAATAATATCATACCCAAGTGCTCATGTGGGCTCCAACTGGTCATGAGTCATATGCCCAAGCGCAATGAACCCCTTGCGCCATGGATGCTACGCCACTGTCTGTGGGTCCCGAATAGTCGTGGGCCAGGGTCTATTGAACCCGTTCGCGCCATGGATGCTACGCCACTGTCTGTGAGTTAAAATTAGGAGCGCATTATCTTTTTAGTTCATATGGACTAGATCCCGGCCTATCTATAATGTATTAATCGACTTTTACCTATAATTTTAAATACTGCCAAGAGGTGCCTCAAAGAATGCGGAATATGGGAAATCTTGGCCATTGATCTTGCCACGGAGCCGTGTCTCAGGCTATGATACTTCCGAGTTAGCCGAGAGCTAAAATCAAAGATATGCAGCAGGCAATACTGCAATAGAATCAAACTACCCATGGATGTAACTGACTTCGCAAAGCAAAGATTAAACTTCACAGCCATCTTCGAGTTCATAGAAAATAAAGGCTAGGGTTATTAAAATATTATATTTTATATCCTTAAATTATTTAAAACATTTCAGAATGTGTATTGCTCTATGTAACACAAGACTAAACAGTTGGATGAGTTCCTGGCAACCTGTTTATGTTTACTCAATGTTGCAGATGATGTAGGTTCATATCCATCATTCTCACTAAAGAAACAGTTCATATTGACAAATGAAACAGTACACAAATGTTGGTAATAAAACCAAAATTATTTCTTATTATTATTATTGCCTATATATATATATTTGAATATCCCTCACCGTAAAGAATCAGAGTAGAATGCTGTGTAACAATAACAACAAAAATAATCTATATCTAGTGCAATATATGAAATGCTTTTTTTTTTCCTAGGCTTTTGTTTCTTTGTGTATGTGTGTTAATTTTCGATGTTGCAATATAAATGTAATATAGAGTGTAGTTTAATATAAAATGACAGTATTGCTGTACATCTAGGTAATCACTGCAAAGTTAACTCAATGAGTTTCATTATGTTAAAAATGCATGGCCAGCATTCTCTGGTACTACCCCACAGTGTAATGACAAGTGTCGTTGGTCCGCGTTACAAAACAAAAAACATTAAAAGACTCAACAACAACAAGAAAATGCCTGTAGAATAAAAACATATTATTGGCCATCGGTAGCTTCCCTTCTGGAAATGTCACATAAGCAATTTAGTCTTATTAACTCCCTTGAGTTTTGTTTTGTTTTCTGCCTGGGGTGGGGGATGGGGGTAACGTCAAGAATGTGGATCATAAACACAGCAGTAACACAGTAATTATAACAATGAGAAGGTCAAGATGCACTAGATAAACTTCCACATGTGAGAAATTATATATATATATATATATATATATATATATATAGGTAGAACAATTTCACATGTAAACAAATTATCAACAATAGCCTAGTGCGGTTTGCGCGCTGGATTGTTGTTTTGATTTATCGATGGTCGCTCCCATCCTCCGTGGTCCTGCGGCAGGTCTGTGTGGACTAGGAAGTCAACTCTCTTCACCTCTGAAGGAACATCCGAAACATGTCAAACAGTTTACAACAAGCTAGAGTCTAGATGTTTTCAATTATATGCTGGACAATTACAAAAAAAAAAAAAAAAAGAAATATTAGAACGTGAAACTCGCTAAGACATACATGGAAGAGGGACGAAGAAGTCAGACTGGAAAGTCGTGAAATCTCAGAATTAAGATAATAGTGCTTAAAGCTATTCCACTAGTTGGCTTCCCTTCTGATCATATTTTGTCTTCTAATCACCATTTTTTCCCCTTCATTTCCGGTCCAATCTCACCGATAAATCCCACTTAATTAATGGAACTACCATCCACCATAAACTGTTGGTAGCATGGTCTGATACTTGAAGGGAGGGGCTGTAGTTATAGAGATCCTAAGATTTCCCTATGGCTTGTGCCAACTGTAATCATAAATAGAGCCAAACTAGCTCGCTTGTCATGGATCAGTTTTAGGTCCACTGCTGCTGCTAATTTAAATAAATGAACTACTGAATCCCATCCATATCAGAACAGACGATCAATTTTTGTTAGGATGACTGTACACTAAATAGAATAATAAAACAAGAAAAACATTAAAAATACTTTTAAAAAAAAAAGCTTAGGCCTAAATTTAGTGTCATTGTATCGATTAGCTTGGATCAGTCATGTCATTAAATTTGTAATAGATCTAGAATTTAGACGAACAATAAATCTGTGCGATAAGATAGTATTTTTACCATGGTTTTTTGTTTAGCGCAATTTCATGCTTTTAGCTTTCGCTGTGACCCTATCACTTGTCTGGACCAGTTGAGAAAGGAGTGGAGGTAGAATTAAGAAGGGGGATATGTGTGTGAATGTTATTGCGATCGCTTTAAAAAAAAAAAAAAGATTGAAATACTTCAATTCGAATTCAGGACGCAAGTCTCTTCAAGCAATACACTAACCACTGAGCCAGCGAGTGCTTATGAAAATGGAAAGTTTATAGTTATGTATTCTAACTAGTTAGAAGTTAGTTTCAAACTGACTCTACACAAAGTATAAATGGTACTAATTCAGCTTATAGCATACTGCCATATCAGTCAAATACAATTTCTTTCCCTAGTTCGACATCAAGAAAAAAGAAAAATTAATTACCAATAGTTAATTAACTAATTAGTAATTAATTTTTTTTTAGTGATTCACGTTTTGTCAACTACAGTAAATAGGTGTGCAAAGTTTCAACCATATCAAAATTGGGCGTTAGAGAAATAATGTGCTCAAACAGAGTGTGTTGATATAAGTGGTGTAAAAAACGGTACATATTTTGCTATTTTACCGCTATTATACAGTTCGAATGTTTTACTTCTCTTATAAAAATTAAATGTTTTACTGCTATTATAACATTTGAATATTTTACCGCCATTTTAAAGTTTAAATGCTCCGCCGCTATTACAAAATGTGAATGATTCATCGCTATTATAAGGCTTAAACGTGTTACTACTATTATAAAGTTTGAATCTTTGACCGGTATTATAAAGTTTAAATGTTTATTTCTATTATAAAATTTAAATGTTTCAGCGCTATTATAATGTTTAAATGTTTTATTGCTATTACTGATAACATAAAGTTTGAATGTTTTATAACTATTATAAAGATAACTGTGTTTCATCGCTATTATAAAGTTTAAATGTTTTACAGCTATTATAAAAATTGAATGTTTCATTGCTTTTCTAAAGTTTGAATATTCATCAATATTATTAAATTTGAATGTTTCGTCGCTTTTAAAAAGTTCTAATGTTTTAGTGCTATAATAAAGTTTGAAAATTTCACCACTATTATAAAGTTTAAATTTTTTACTACTATTAATCAGTTTGAATGTTTTGCTGCTGTTATAATGTTTTACTGTTTCCTCGCCTTTGTACGGTTTGAATGTTTCACTGCTGTTATAATGTTTTACTGTTTCCTCGCCTTTGAACGATTTGAATGTTTCACTGCTGTTATAATTTTTGAATGTTTCACCGCTATTGTAAAGTTTAGATGTTTTACTGCTATTAATCGGTTTGAATGTTTCACTGCTGTTATAATGTTTGACTGTTTCCTCGCCTTTATGAAGTTTGAATATTTTATTGCTATTATAAATTTTTCATGTTTTATTGCTATTATAAAATTTAACTGTCTATCACCGCCATTATAAGTTTTAATGTTTCATCACATTTATAAAGTTAAATTTTTAAATGCTATTATAAAGTTTGAATAATTTACCGCTATTTTAAAATTTGAATGTTTCACTGTTATCGATGTGTTTGAACGTGTAACTGCTACTATAAAAGTTAGAATGTTTTACTGATATTATAAAGTTTGAATTTTTCACTGTTATCATAAAGTTTGGTTTACTGGATCTGTTATTGAACAGAAAAAAAAACATTTGTAGAAGAGTCGAAAAATGGAAACTTTATGAAAACAATTTATGAAAAAGTAAATAAGTTCCTAGATTTATGGTGATGCCATATTGCCATTCAGCACTTGATGCCGCATGCGGCCCACACCACTCGAACATTGCTAGCTACGCCTCTGCCTTAACATAAACCTAGTACCAACTCTCCCTCTTTCTAATGGATATGTCCTTGCGCTTGACAATCAATAACGGTAACACTACACTATTTTGGTACTGCTGCTAACTAGACTACTGAGGAATAGTTCTTGGTTAACCATGTAAACAAAAGAAAATAGTAGGCCTATTTAGTATATTTGTAATCTGCATTTTTTTCCTGCATATTCTTAAAAATAAAATACAATAGAAAGCAGATTCTGCGTATCTAGTCACGTAAACTACTACCTTTTTTTTACATCTACTACTAGATCTATATAATATAAATCTAGTCTAGAACCTAGAAGTTGTACCAAACTGGAGTCTAGAATTTCAGATTATCATAAATAATCATTCTCAGTCTGAGAATCTACTTACTTACTTTAACTTAGTAACTTTAAACTTAGAATTGAAATCTAGATCTAGAATTTCTAGATTCAAATTGCTGGATTAAATTCATCATCATCAAACTCATTTGAGAAAGGGCTTGAGACGCTCAAATCCTCTCTTCCGACTCATGCAAAATCCCTGAACAGAAACCCTGCTGTCTTGCGTAGTGCATAAATGTCCGCCATACAGGTCGAGAATTTTGGGTTTCCCAGACCTGTCGAGACAGAGATCAGCAAGTCTGAGGCAGTCAAACAGAATATGAGGCACAGTTTCCCAAGGCTTCCCCGCAGCGGGGTCACCATGAATCAAAATTTGGCCATAGCCTTGAGAAATATGAGCCAACAGGACAATGATAATAGCTTGCTCAGGCCTGAACAGCCTCCACCATGGGGAAGTGCAGTCAGGGTGCCTCATGCGCTCCCAGACTCCACAGGCTTTTTGGGACTTGTCCCAGCACTCAAACCACTTTTCCATTTCTGTTTTTTGGATTATATCCAGGGCTTGATGAAAGCTTACAGCCTGTTCAGTGGGTGGAATTTGCCCTCCCTGGTGGGCCAAAGAGTCTGCAATGGTGTTGCCAGTCACACCTATGTGACTCTGTACCCACTGCATTACTACAGGGATGCCATAGCATTGTTTAATGTTATGTGAGGCCATGATGACAGTGTTGATATTGGGGGCCATGGTCAAGGGGCTTTGCAAAACCTGTAGTACAGATTTTGAGTCTGTGACCACAACAATCTGTGTTGCCCTCAAATGTCCCTTGCCGAGTTGAGAGTCAATGACTTTTAAGGCTTCACAGACTGCCATGGTCTCCGCATCAAAACTGCAAACACTACCACATGATCCAAAGATTTTGACTGAGTAAGATCCAAGAAAGTCGATGTAGGCTCCATAGCCTGCTCTTCCAGAATCTATTGATGCCGACCCATCAGTGTATGCAAAAATAGCACTGGGCTTGAAGGTATTAATGGTCTCCAGAGCTAGGATTTGAAGGTCATTAGATGAACGATTTAGCTTAGTGGCATTAGGGTCTACTAGTTTTAAGCGTATGTCTGGGGTCATTGGGCGACACCAAGGGGGAAGGGGATGAAAGCGTTGAATGTTTTGTCAGTTGGTGGAGAGGCCAGCTTTATCAGATAGTCTAGTTGCATGATGCATAAAAGACTGGCTAGATTAAATTAACTTAGTAGATTCTTATTTTCGAGATCTAGATTGATTCTAAAAATATTCTAATTTATTCTATCTTATCTAGACTAGATTACCAGATCTAAATTTATCATCTGTCTAGATCTATGCACTAGTACTATACTAGTAGCTAGAATAACAGCTGGTAGATCTTTCTAGAACTTCACAATAATCATTCATAATGGCCACTTCACGAATACAATCGTTGGGAATTAAAAGAAAATCTTCCAATAAAGGTAATTTTTAAAGAAATTTCAAAATTCAAATGATAACTCTTGCATATAATATCTAGCCTTTTAGACTAGACTAGATCTACTAATATCAGTATAGTAGACTCAAAGAGCTAAATTAATTTAGTAGACTTTAAGTCACTGACACTGGTAATTAAGTATAAGCTTATATAACCTTTAGGTATATTATATATTATTACACTAATGTATGCAAATCATAAGACTCAGGTAAACATGTATAGATTATATACACATAGTTTATTAAGATGAAAAGTCAAATAAATGTGTAAACAACTAGCCATATGCTCACAGTCCTCAATGAAAAATTAACAAAGTTACTCCTCAAAAATAGTATGACACACCGCACTAGTCATATACTACAAATAAATACATATCATATGCCATAAGGCAATCTATCGTCTTATTTGGGTAATCACACATCAGTGTAGAAAAAACAAAATTCTAAGATCACAGGGCTCAGGTCAACACACTACCACTTTTGGCCACTCTAAGGTCACAGGCTTCAGGCTAACAAGTAGCCACTTTTAGCCCCTCTCAGGTCTAGGCTTCAGACCAACACAGTCACTTTTAGCCAAAATAAGGTCTTGATGAACTATAAACTTCAGGGAAACCCACTTATATTCATCTGTTTGGGAAAGCCTATCTGGTGGATCAAAACCAAATTGAATCCATCACAGACACAAGGTTAGAAAATAAGTCTTGTTTAGGAAGACCTTAGGATGAAAAACATCAGGGCTAAAATATACTGCCTGGAAATCATTTGAGGCTTTATCTACTAATTAATCAAAATCTGCATCAGAAAATCCTGAATTCATTGATGTAAAGAACCTAAAAAGGCACATTTCTATGGCACAGTCGTGGTAGGAAAATGATATTACTGTGGTCAGGGAATATCTCCAGGGGACCCCCAATGTTTACAATAAGACTGTACATTCTTTACAGATCTATTGTCCAAATAACTGATCCATAGAAAAGAATGTGCTTCAGCACCTGCACCAGCTATTGAAATTCTAACTCTTTCTTGGATTGCTAACAGAACTTTTGTGAGAACTAAGCACACATTAAGTGACTCACAGCTCCCAAGAAGATGGTTTCTTTTAGAACAGCATTTCACCTCTCACTCTTGCTAAATTCTTTTAGTGATTTTCAACTTGATTTCTCTGCATCTTCCAATGTTTCAACACAAAATAATCATGGTCTGTTTTACAATCTAAACACAATATGTTTCTGTATAATTATCTGCTTGGATTTTATTTGTATATATTTGTTAAAAATACAAACTCACCTTCTTTTTGAATGAAGAATATATAATGTAAACTTATTGAAGCCTTTTTTTGTCTCTAATTTCATCAAATACTCACTCTCTATGGGGATATTGTATTTTAGGTACTAAAATTTACTGTTAAAGGAAGCGCTTTATTTTTTTTTATAAAAGATTTTCTCTTTTCACAGATGACAAGCAGCAAGGAAAGAAACTGTTACCTCTTACAGAAACTCAAATAGAAGACAAACTCTTAATTTCAGATAACAAACTTTCTTTTTCTTTTTTTAATGTGAATTGTGAAATACTGGCACACCTTTTGTTGGGTCAGAATCTTGTTCGCTGTATAGGTGGTCAGCGGGTCAGTGGCAAGATTGTGGAGACAGAAGCATATCTAGGTACAAATATATTTGAAAACAGAATAGTAAACATTATAGTCAAACCTTATAATTATAATTATTATTATCATTACTATTATTATTTTTGTATATATTATCATTCATGCTCAAAGCATACTTAGTGCGCTCTAGTCCAATCTCTTTTGTGGACCAGTGGGGAGAGGAGTTTAAGCGCTCAGCTAACAAAAACTCAGCTTGAGTTGGGATTCAAACTTAGCCTTCTTGATAGGTGGCAAAGTGATTATTGACAGTCACACGTCCCAAACTACAAACTTCAGAAGCATGGCACCATTTGTAGGAGGTTATATAAAATTTATATATAGGTAAAAATATATTGATTGCAATGGGGTTCAGACGAGACTTAGTAAAACTTTGAATTAAGACTATGATATCATAGAATTCATTATATTGAGACTTGTGTACATGAGTACTGCTTACATTTTTTTTTTAATTTCTTGAATCTACAATGAAGAATATCTTAAGTTGTCATTGGCTTAACTTTTTTTTTTATATTAAATTAATGTGTATGGAATGGTTATTCATTTATTTAATTATTTTGCTTAATTCTGCCCTAACCTTCCACTCTTATACAAAGTAGTCTATTTCTTCTTCTAAGATATAGCTATTAGCTATCAGTATAATTATTAATAAGTGTTAAAAAGTGGAATTTGATGAAAGCTTTTGAAAAAATATAAGGGCCTCCACAACAATTCTGCTCCTAGGCCTCCACTTATGTAAATATGGCCCTGGATATACTGAATCTCTACTCCCCCTTCCCACTACCACAACTTTGACTCTGCTAAGTTGGGTAATCATGTGATCAATTGTATGTCATTCTAATCTAATTCTTTTTTTAATTTATTGTCAAATGTATAATTTTTTAAGCAAAAAAAAATCCTTTTGCATTAACATTGATAAATTTAAGCAGAAAACAATTTTATACAACTAGTCTCATAGCCTTGTAGACTTTAAATTATGAGTTTGATTTCTTTTCATATTTGTTGACTATTTCACACCTCAAGGTTTAGAAGATAAGGCAGCACACACTTACAATGGTAAAAGAACTGAGCGAAATGAAGCCATGTTTATGGCGCCAGGCACTGCATATGTCTACAACATTTATGGCATGTACTGTTGTCTTAATATTTCAAGTCAAGGTAACAATTGTTTTGTTTTTTCTGTATAACATTTATTGAAACTGTTTAATTCTACTTAGAAGGCAAACATCTGACACATTGAAATAAAGGAATATCATTAATCATGATCAGTACTGGTAATCATAATAGTTTTCATCACTGAAGCTACAAAAAAAGGCCCTCACTAATTTTTATAAAAAGAAAAAATTAAATCATGCTGGAAATGTAAAAAAAAAGATTGTTGAGCTTTATAAGAAGACATTGACATTTTTTTAGACCAAATTTCATTAACCAACCACAACCTGTCGACATCTGCTTAGAATAATTTTACTGTTTCAAGGGTTCTTCAGCTGTCTCCTTTGGAATCCATTTGCTGCTAAGCATTCATATTGGTAGATGCCCTACTGTTGAACAATAAATAGTCTCTAACCCGGTCACATCAGAAACCAACAGAATATATATATATATACAGTGTTTTTTGTGATGGTACACACCAGTACAGTGTACCAGCACCTTTTTCAATGTAAGGAAAAAATATTACTTTTCTTGTATTTTAACATTTATTATTAATTTATTAGTAGTTAAAAGTTAGGCAATCCATCACTGAGTACCAGCACCTATTTCTTTACAAAAAAAGCACTATATTTATATTCATTTATTTATATAAAGAAATATATGACTTGTATTTCTTAGCACTGATACGAAGTACTTAGCTGTTATGTCTTTTTTTAAAAAAGAATTTATTAAAATTCCAAAAAGAAAAATTTTTTACTGAAACAATGTTATATATACAAGTTGAAGGTTATCTAATTTTTTTTTTTTTTTTTGGCTTAACTTAAATTAAGAGTAATGAAAAATTATTTTATGGAAAAATAAATAATTAAGACCCAATGTATTTCTTAATACAAAAAATTTGAAGAAATATTCTTTTCTTGTTTTTCTTTGCAAGGTGAAGGCTGTGCTGTTCTCATCAGAGCCCTAGAACCTCAAGAAGGGTTAGAGATAATGAAAACACGTCGCTCAAAAAATTCTACTAATTCCACTAAAGAACTTAAAGTGAAAGAACTTACTAATGGACCATCTAAGTTGTGCCAAGCTTTAGCGATCTCCAAAAATGATTTTAACAAATGTAACCTCACCAACTCAGAACTTTTGTGGCTAGAACAAGGGGAGACAATACCAGATGAGAAAATAGTTTGCAGTCCTAGAATAAACATTGGCTATGCTGAAGAATGGCAAGAGAAACCATTAAGGTTTTATATTTTGGGCAATTCATGTGTCAGCAAGCGGGACAAAAAAGCAGAGGAGCACAGATATTCTTGACACACAAGCTTTGAATATTCCTTAGAATTATGTGTATTCTTGGCTACCTAAATCTGGTTTACTGTGATAAATGTTTTGTACAAGGGCTACATAGCGTTATATGAGTATATTTATCCCAGACTACAATTACTGCCATCTGGTTTATGCACTTTTGAATGTCACCTCAATGGTCCTGAGTTTGGATCCTGCCTGTGGCCATCCCTAACATCCTGTGGATATCTGGAAGATGATGTAATAATCTCCAATTCTGAAACTTTTAAAACAAAAAATGTTTGCCAAACCAAGTTAACTGTATTTTTGGTTTCATTCCTTTGGAAAATAGGAATTATTAAAGTTATTAAAAGGTTTTTTTTATTTTTAGTGCATCTAGCTTTATTTTTAGTGCTTGATCTGTCTGAACTTTTTTTTTTTTTTGCGTATATAAAGGGAGGTAAAAAGAGTACCACTAAGGGTGGCTATCCTGCTTCACTTGCCAGGATCCTTTTAAATTGGATGGTCTCAAGAGACCCATCACAGTTGAGTGCTCCAGTATGTTAAACTGTTTCATGCCAACTAGTTTAAGTTAGATTCAATGATACAATTTTTTGCCTGGGCTTGTAGTGTGCGCACTGGACTTTTGTTGGGTTGTCTGAATAGTCCCAGGTTCTTACTGTGCCCCCTGCCATCCCTTATCCTTAATTATAACTGTAGAAGAGCATAAATTATTTTTGTAATCAACTATGGGAATCTAAGCTTTAAAAGACTATAATGATATAATCAACTTTCTTCTGACATTGTAAACAAACAACTACACACAGAGTAATAAATAATCAAAACTTGGCTCAATTGTTCATGTGCTTGAGTTAATAAACTCCTTTATATTATTAGGCTCTGAGTCACCAACTGATATCAAACTAAAAATACTTTTTTTTGTCACAGTGTATGTATGACTTTATCAGCTGTTTCATTGATTGGACTCAATAGGATACAGTGCATGAACTATCAGGTTTACTGACACAATAAACTCTATCTTTGCCAGAGATTCTCATCTCTTTTTTTTTATGGTTCTGGTTATAGTAACATGTGTGGCTGAGTGACAGCAACTGTGTGGCTACCTAACTGACCAGGCCCGCTGACAGAGGGCAACAAACAGAACTCTTATCAAGGGTCCCTAGAGAAGTAATGGGGAGGGGGGAGGGTCCCTTCAAGCTTTTTTAAAGCATCTTTTACACACATTTGGCATATGAGGAAAGCAGAAGGGCCAACACATACCCAGTTGTCTGAGGTCCAAATCTTTCTGGCATGAACTAAGGGTCTAAAGTTTAAGTCTTCATGTTGACTAGGAACTTTGTATTTGAGATTTGACTCGAGCTGATATGTGCAGCATAGAAACCTTCTCCAGATACCCCCCTTCCCTTCCCCACAAGTCCATAAAAGTAATAGGAGGACAATTTATACAAAAGCAATACAAATAATTTATTTGGGATTCTAAAAATAGTTTCTCTCTTTTTTTAAATACCTATTCATTGAGAACAAAATTCAAATGCAAATACTTTTTCAAGGAACTTGCAGGCTACTGACACTATAATCTATACTTCAAGGAACTTGTAAGCTACTGACACTGTAGTCTATACTCCAAGGAACTTGTGGGCTTCTGACACTGTAGTCTATACTCCAAGGAACTTGTAAGCTACTGACACTGTAGTCTGTACTCCAAGGAACTTGTGAGCTACTGACACTACAGTCTATACTTTTAATTTATTATTATCACAATTTTTACAGTAATCTTTATAAATGCCCTACATTATTATCTGCTCTTTAAAAATTCATTAAAATGGTTATGTGTAGGTCTGCTGAATATATATACATATACTTACGTCTCGATAGACAATCTTTTCCCTTTGCAACTTCTTGTGTGACTAAAGAGGCCAATCCTTGATACACAGCTGGGTCACAGGTTGGGCATCTGTAATCACCATTTTCACCCTTCTTTCTACTACTGTTGTATATGGCATCTGCAATCCGCTACCCTTCCTTTATGCTCGCTCTCCATGTCCATGTGGATCTATCGCTATCCAGTGCCACTTTTGCCCAGCTGCTATAGTAGATTTTGAAGAGCTTCGTGTCGCGTTGATATAAGGTTAGTAAAAATACCCAGTATCACGTTTTTTTTCTTACTCATGTAAGTCAACCCATTCCATGATCTAATGATATTTGGTAAAGAGTACCGGTATTATAAATTAATTCCAAATTTTGTTTTATTAAACAATAATATGATTTGATCGCGTGCTCTAAAGATAAATACGTAGAAAGTACAAGGGTTATAAGCATATGCCAGGGGTGGGCACACATGCGGCCCGCTGGAGTGTTTTAAGCGGCACGCGGACACTTACAGAAATCGTGTGCACACAGTATACAAGTAAAAACTGCAACTATATTAAAATAATATCTAGATAAATTATTGAAACTATAAAAAGTTAAAAGTATACGAAGATTAAGCTAATTAGATATTCTTCAATATATTAAGACACAATCATCAGTCAGTATTTATGCTATGAAGGATTGTGTTGGGTATGCTTGCCTAGGACTTGCTGTGGAGCGACTAGAGAGACTTACAAAATTGCTCCCCTTTCATAGATGCTAGCCAGCGGTGGCAACAAGTAAAGCTACACACAGCCTTTGGACAGAAGTTGCAGAGAAAAAAAGATCGTCTCTCGAGGCGTAAAATGCCACACATTTGGGTATGCTTGGAATGAGATGGCAAGTGTAGCTATTGTTAGAGCTCGATCCTTCACTGTAGGAAACTATAGTTGTTTTTTAAATAAAGAATATTCGGCCATAAATTCTAAGCAGGGAATGTTGTTTAAAGCTGCATAAAATATTAACACATTATTGGTTACAAAGCTGTAGTGATCAAACTCATCAGAACTAGGGGTCTTAACCACAGGCAATTACGAAAAGTACTTGAAGATTTTGAAATAAAATATTCTGATGTATTCGCTGGCTTAGCATGGGCAAGGTAATGAGAAGAATATAAAAATATCAATGAAGAAATTATTATGTTCCTTGAAGGACATTGACTGTGACCTTGTTACTAATATATCTAATGAAGAGTGGAAGACAGATTTCATTATTTTTGCATAAATACTATTACAATGGGTGGTTTGCATAAGAAATGTAAGTGCATGTTAAATATTTTCAAACAAGCTTTCCCATTTCCCCAGGCAAGCAAAAGAGAACAGGTTGGTCATTTTCCTTTGCTGACAGGTGAAATTTTTTTCTAGTGAAATACAACACTTATTTAGATTCCTTAATTGTGGAATTTATAAAAGTAAATTTTAAGACGTCAAGAACCAGTTTTTAATACCATCAGCTCATCATATAGAGCAGAAGCTGATTCAGCTCCAGAGAAGTAGCTCCAAGCAAATTATGACCTGAAAGAGAAGTTCCAGTCAGTACTTCCTACGGAGCTTTATAGCGTTCACGTTTTTTTTTTTGGTACACATACATCTGTGAACAAACATTTCTTTTTGTGATACATACATATATATATATGCTGCCCCCCATTCCCAAAACTTTTTTAATGCGGCTCTCGGTACAAAAAGGTTGCCCACCCCTGGCATAGGCGATTAGACAACCTCAAAATTACATTTCTTCAGTTCACAACATCAGGTTCAAAGGCCTCATCTCATGCCATGGTATACAGAGGGCTGCTCGAAAGTTGATGTCTTTTTAAAAAAAGAAAAACTGTCACATAGTTTTAAATATGTGTCACGTGAGCAGTGATTACGTCATTGTGTTAGCGGAACGTTTTAAAAATAAAAATATGTGACCAAAGTAGAGATAATGTGACCAAACTCAATACGGACTCCCATTTACCCAGCAGTTATATTTAAAAGTCAATCAGGTGTAATATTACGAACATTTTAGTAGTAGGAACGAAACGACGAGGAAGTTGTTTTTTAGATTCAAGCATCTATCTACAATGTACGTTTGGACGTAGTGCAGTACTATTTATAAAAGTGAAATTTGTTATTGATTAAAAGAAACTAGAAAAAGAAAGAAAAAAAGACTTCCTAGGTAAAAATATTAGAGAAAATGAAAACTTCTATTTCCAAAAAGTAAGTAGTTTTTGTTTTGAATTTTATTATTTTGTATTATTAGATTTAGTTTTCCATTTAAAAACGTATGTATAGATCTATATAGCTTTGTTGTTGTTTTTGTATTCAAACTCCCCTCCCCTCTTCTATTGTGCCAGAAAAACTTCAAGGAAAAAAATAAGAGGCTAGGGGTATGTGGTCATTGTAACTCTCCCACAACTCGGTGATTTGTTATCTAGACATACTACTTAAGCTTGTACGGTTGTAGGCGGAGAGCGTCCATCTATCGTTTCGTTTTGCTTTCTGTCTGTTTAGTGCAGTGCTTCCTTCCTTGGTAAGAGGGAATGTAATCTGGGCTGTCTAATAAATATTTGTTTTCAAAATTATTTCAATGAAACTTTTATAATAAAATCTTTAAAATTAAACTAAAAACTTCAATTCCCCTAAAAAGAACAATGACATGTTAATAAAGAATGGGTATTTCATTTCATATATTCATTGAAATATTTGTGTAGTTTGGAGAGAAGAAAAAGATTTTATTATAGGTTAACATCGATAACTTAACACAACAGAACAAATCCTGAACATCAGAATACTCTGTGAAAAAATACCTCCAACGCCAAGAGAATCGTGTCCATGTCCCTATTGATTTCAAGAAAGCTTCCGACCGATTTTGGCATGGGGCACTTTGGGCGACAATGGAAAAGTACAACATAAATAAAAACATACTTAAAGTTATCCAGAACCTCTCCAAGGAGGCCATCAGTGCGGTGTACTTCAACAATAATATTGGTGATTGAATCAAAACCACAGTTGGAGTAAGAGAAGGCTGCCTACTCTCACCCACACTTTTCAATATCTTCCTTGAAAGGATAATGGAAGATGCCCTCGAGGACTATGAAGGTAATGGAAGCAATGGAGGAAGAAGAAATTACAAACTTGCGCTTCGCGGATAACATATATGGGACAGAAGAAGAACTAGCTGACTTGTTGATGCGCATAGACAAGACTTATTAGCATATGGAATGCAAATAAATGCCGAAAAGAAAATTATGACCAATAGCCAACTGGTCTTTAAAAGGGGCATCGGTATTGGAGGTGAAAAGCTGACTAGTTTCAGTAGTTTCAAATACCTCGGAGCTATTGTCTCAGATGAGGGAACGAAACCTGAACTACTGGCCCGAATTGCTCAGTCCACAGCAGCCCTTTCAAAACTTAAAATAATATGGAAAGACAAAGGCTATGCCCTCGGCACCAAAATCAGACTGATGCGCTCCCTGGTCATGGCCACATTCTTATATGCTTGCGAGTTTTGTGCGCTTACTGCAGAGCTAGAGAGGAGGAGGATCCTAGCAATCCAATTAAGATACTACAGAAGAATCCTAGATATCACATTTAAAGACCGTATCACAAACCAACAGATTAGAGACAGGGTTACTACAACGATTGGACCCCATGATGACCCGCTAACTATCGTAAAAAAAACGCAAGCTAAAAATCTATGGCCATATTACAAGGTCTTCAGGACCTTCTTTCAGGGAACAGTACCAGGAAATAGAAGAAGAGGCAGACAGAGAAAGCGATGGGAACATAACATAAAAGAATGGACGGGCCTGCCATTGAAAGAGGTTCTATCTAAGGCAAAAGACAGAGGGAACGGAGAAAGATGGTAGGCAAATCTTGCATGGTTCCCCAACAGTCCAACAAACTAAGGGATAGGTAAAGGTAAAAGATGAAACATTGTTTCGGATAAGTGTCTTTTTTTTTTTTACTGGGAGGGGGCTAGAGTTAGGGTTAAAGTTAAAGATAGAATGTAGGAATTGAAATTAGAAAGCTGTATCACTGTATAGGGCCTTTTTTTTTAACAATTCTAAAGTTCTACGGAACATTATTATCATAACGTTTTATCCTAGCTTTGCTGATATCATTTCTGTACCTAATGTTATGTCTTCGTTAGGTCAACATGAAACAGTAGATCCTAAAGAGACAAAAATTACTAGTCATATGTCCTATTGTCCTAAAATTTCGGAAGCGTAGGAAGACATGTGCATCGAAAATCGTTTCAGTGACGAGTTTCCGAAGCGCAAATGTCACTCGTAGCTGTCAGTTTAACAATTTTTAAACGCGAAATTTCGTTGTGTTGTCGCTTCGATAAAATAAATTAAATAAATTTCTTGTGCACGTGACTAAACCCCAATTAAGTGCTAAAAATGAGGAATTTAATTCATCCTAAAAGATAGGCCTAATGGATGCGCCCAGATAAAGGGAAATGCATCATTTCAGATCCCTCTCTAGACTATGCTTGTGTGATCTAAAGTCCAAAGGAAAAGCAACACAGCTGATGGAGCTGTAAAAGTAAGGTGTGGGGGGGGGGGGTAGGGAATACCATAGCTGATGGAGCTGTAAAAGAGGGGTGGGGGTAATACCATGGCTGGTAAAGCTGTAAAAGGGGGGTGGAGGAATACCATAGCTGGTGGAGCTGTAAAAGAGGGGTGGGGAATACCATAGCTGGTGGAGCTGTAAAAGCGGGGTGGGTGAATACCATAGCTGGTGGAGCTGTAAAAAAGGGGGGAATACCATAGCTGGTGGAGCTGTAAAAAAAAGGGGGGGAATACCATAGCTGATGGAGCTGTAAAAAAGGGGGGGGGGGGAATACCATAGCTGGTGGAGCTTTAAAAAAAAGGGGGTGAATACCATAGCTGGTGGAGCTGTAAAAAGGGGGGTGGGGGAATACCATAGCTGGTGGAGCTGTAAAAAGGGGGGGAATACCATAGCTGGTGGAGCTGTAAAAAAAGGGGGGGATACCATAGCTGGTGGAGTTGTAAAAAAGGGGGGGGGGAATATCATAGCTGGTGGAGCTGTAAAAAAAAGGGGGGGAAATACCATAGCTGGTGGAGCTGTAAAAAAAAGGGGGGAATACCATAGCTGGTGGAGCTGTAAAAAAAAGGGGGGGGGAATACCATAGCTGCTGGAGCTGTAAAAAAAGGGGGGGGGGGGAATACCATAGCTGGTGGTCCCAAAAAGTCGTGAACTCCACTTTAGATTTTCCCTTGAAGTTGTCTCCAGAAACCTAACACCACAAGGTTTGAAATCAAAGTAGGCTGACGAGGCCCATTTATCCAGAAGTAAATGTACAAGGTATCCGTATCTCTTCACCAATGAGCACAAGCAGTTTCGCCCGTCTTATTATCTAGCCCAGTGATGCCCAAAATACGGCCCGAGGGCCGGACGTGGTTCTAAACGGCCCGCCAAAACGTCGGCACAAAGTGTAAAAAAAAATCCCCCCCCCCCCATCTAATTTTTTTTTTAAATGTTGAAAATATATATCTTTACCTACGTTTTTCTCTAATCTATTAGTACATGGCCTTTAACTTTTGTGCGTTTATAAAATGGGACTCTGAATGTAGAATCTACCAGGAAAAGTGAACGGATCTTTACTTTTGCCAACATATTTGTTTCATCAAGGAAGTGTGGCTGTTAAAAAAAAACAAAGAAATATAAAGACGGCATTATAAAACAAATATGACGACATTCTTGGTTTGAGCCGCGAATAAAAGATTCTTAAACTACGTCTAGAGATGTGAGGCAAGAAAATGACTCGGTTGTAAAGCTACATACAGTGTAGCTCATATTTTAAGTAGAGAAAAGCAGCCATTTTCTGGCGCATGAAAAAAAGTTAAATTTTAAATATTCTTTTGATTAATGAAATACTGGATCCACGGGTTTCAAATCAAATAGTTTCAGATCCATTTCATTTGGTTTTTGCACCTTTTCGTTCACGTGGCCCGCGTCATGAGTGTCGGAAATCAAATTGGCCCGCTGGTCGAATTAGGTTGGGCATCACTGATCTAGCCCATAGGAGACGGCCAAGTGCTGGGCTGGGACGTCAAAAATAATAAGTTGGCCTAATTTTGCTGAATGGTTTCTAGAGGCGTCATAGTCTTGAGTACTGACTCAGTGATTGTTACGAAAATAAAGTCCAAAATTTATTTTAGTTAGCAGTGCTGAGGAGTAGGGGTAAGCGGCAAGTAACTTAAGCACATTTTTAGTGTTTGAATAAATAGCCTTTACATCCTTCTGACCAACTGTGTACTGTGGTATTGTATGATCAGTAGAACGTCCAAGTAACTGAGTCCCTTCCTACACAAGGTGTCAAGTTGTTTCTTTGACCTTAAGAGATATCCAATAGACAAGGTACTTAATGACTGTCCGCAAAGTCCGAGGAAATAGCTTTGAACCAGGAATGCCAATGCATTAACGATGTGGTCTAGATTAAAACCACACATACAACAAAAACTGAAGTCGTCTGAAAAGAGTTTTTCCGCGAAGCAATGTTATCGCACTGAATGTGTTCTTTGGGACTCATTTCTATTTGCTGATGCGAGCAGAGGCCATCATGGAACAAAGGTTTGTTGATGTCCGTTTGTAAATAGCTTTGTATCCCGGGACCATAGTAACTAAGTTTGACAATACTAGAGTAAACTAGTAGTCAAATGAATTTTAGTGTTGCAATAAAATATTTCAAAATCATTTTTTCACCCCGTTGTGGAATGGTCACATTAACATTGAAAATATAGAGGACGCCGTGATATCTCAAATTAAAGTCAACACGTGTTTACCAATTGAATAAATAACTTTCAATTCAATAAATGTATTAACATGTTTCTCACTTCAAGTGAATCTCACCTGTTAAAAATTAATGAAGTCTTTTCGAGTAATAATATAAATTGGCCTGATGTTTCAATTAATGTGCATATTCTTAAATCTACTCATTATTATATAACTATGAATATTTAAATCGAGTGCATCCATTCTTGTTATTTCTTGTTAATTTTTTTTTACCTCGATCATTGAAAATAAAGTTAGATTTTTTGGGGTGTGCGATATTGATTTGTCTCTACAATGTCAGCTGTGTAGAAATGTCAGTACAAAACTACACGTGGCCTAATCGATTTGAAATCATTCAAAAACATACTAGTTAGAGATTATTTTTAATCAAACTTAAAATCTTTCAAAGGCATATTAGTTATAAACTATTATGAACCACATTAGTTAGGAGTCGAAAAACTACAGAAATGAATTAATCAACGTGTGTAGTACAGAGCCAAAGGGTGGAAATAGATCAGTGTTGACTAATTTGGTGAGTCATGAGAGATTTAGTTAGGGAGTGATGATACACAATAATTGTTTTTTCATGTTTCGGATGCTGTTTCCGAATCGAAGATTATTACATTCTAGCCCAAATTTCCCTATAGACGGCGGGGGATAGCGGCGGGCAGATTTCGAACCAGGGACAATCGATATAACAGTCTAGAGCGCATTATACCACGCAACCAAGCAGTAATAAAAACTAATAAGTAATAAAATTAAGAACACTTCCATAAGCTGTAAAAGTAATTAAGACCATAGAAGTCATGCCTTAGATGAACATCAAATTTTAGATGTTGGCCCGAATTTTATGTCTGAAAAGTATATTCAAGTCATAGAAGTAATTTTCTGCTGGGCCGGATTAACCCATCGGCAAAAAAGTTCCATATCTATATATATAATTCTCTTCTTCCCTCAACAGTTTAAACGAGTAGTAAGGAGTAAAGGAAAGATCACTCTGCGAATAGTCCACGAGAAAACAAGAGGGGGGGGGGGGGGAGAACACTTAGTCACAAAATAGCAGGGCAGGACCGTTGCAATATCACTCTTTTTTTTTATTTCTACCTCACGTTAAAAAAAAAGGTCGGGGGTGTGAGAAATCTACTCTGTAGTAACTATCGAAGCACGCTCAAGAGTTTGGACACAATGGAAAGATCACTCTTTTATTTTTTGCAACTCGGACGGAGGGAGTTATCCTAGGTAATTTAAGAGTGAAAAAAAAAGACAATTTTCGTCTGTATATTTCAGGAGATTGGTATGAGTTTTCAAAAGATTTTAATAATTTACGGATATTTCCAGGACTTACTCGTATATTTTGCAATTTCCGGAGATTTCCAGGACCTCCTGTTAAATCGACAGAAGGCCGCGGGAAATCTGTTATAAGTTATAAAATGGTTAATTTAATAATTTATACACCTAAAATTTGCTCGTGTCCTATAAAAGGGCTGGGCCCACTGCGGTCGCGTAGGTTGAAGTGGCCTAAGGTTGGCCCTGCAAAATAGTGGCGTATGCTACGCCGCCGGTCGACTAGTTCTAGAATAATCTAGAATCTAGAACTTCCATTACATAGTTGGACTCTCCCCCCCCCCCCCCTTTTGCTGACTCTATGTGTGTATGTGTTCTAAGTTCAAGGGATTTTTTCTACTAGACCATAGTCTACAGTTAAATTTAGTGATTATAATCTATCACTAGTATCTCCTTGGATTTTTTTCCGCCCGGTTTATTACTATGGCAATTCTACTATGGTCTAGTTTGAGGCTGTACGACACAGATCAATGCTTTGCATTTCTAAAATTATCTTTAGTTCAACATCACGTGAATGTGCCACTATTATCTAATTATAACTTCATAGACAGAGCTTTGCCTGTGCAGGGATGTCGCCATAGTCAAGAAGTAGATCTAGAGGAGCTAAAAAGATAATTCACATTGGTTTCATCTGCATATAGGCCTTAGTGATCACAACTGTTTTGTTTTTGTTTTTTAGCGGTCCCCGAAAGGGGTAAAGACGCTATTAGTTTTGTGTGAAATGTCTGTCCGTCCCGTTTAGATCTCGTAAACTACAAAAGATAGTGAAAATTCAACATGATAATAATTTAGTCCATTCAAAGTTCTGATGCAACGGCTACTTTTTTTCTTTTCTAAAAGCGAAAAATCTGATTTTATAAATCACTTATGCAGATAGTTTGTTTTTTTTTTCATAAAAATACACCACTTTTAAAACTATTCGCTATTAATAGTAACAAACACTGGAGGCTCTTTAGTAGAGGAGATCATTTCAAGCAAGTTCCATATTTTAAACTTATTTATGCAAATGGTTTTAGATTTATTTTTTTTTGCCCAAAACATTTGTTTTATATGTAGTGGAGTGGATACTCTTTTAGGAAACACGGCCACCCCGATATCCACGTTACCCTTCCCCCTAGATGGCACCTTGTGTCCGCGCATAAAAAGGCAGACAACGTGGGCACTGTCCATTCTACCGGCATCTTTTGTCACTGTAGTGTCCGTATGTTACTGGACCTACGTCGTCTCCACTCCCTTTTGTGCCTGGTTCTTCTACACCATGTGTTTACGTATGGCTGCAGGTCTTTAATGTATAATAAACAGTTTGGAATCGTCCTACGAGTTGCCTTCGTCATGAAATTTAATTTGTTCTGTGCCAAACCCACCACATATATACATTTGTATTGCTACGTTAAGTGAGTTCTGTCCTACTAACTACTACATTTACCCAAAAATATTGTTTACTTTTTAAAAAGTATATAGTATGCATATAAGTTGGACATAATTCAAAACAACAATTAATAAGTAGAGATTCATATCATCGCGTGAACTGTAATGCAGTCGTGTACACATGGAACGGATTTTTTTTTACGTAAATGTTTTTTTTTTGAGGATTTGAATAAGAGATTGACCCTTTACAAACCAATTAGATCAATTAGATATTCATTATAAGATATCAGTTAGGCCAGGTTAACATATAACTTCACAATCACTTTCACCTATCCTTTAGTTTGTTGGACCGCTGGGGCACTACACAAGATCTGTCAACCTTCTTTCTCCATTCTTCTCTGTCATTTGTCTTTGATCGAATTTAATTTTGATGTTTTTTCTGAAAATACTGATACCTATCTTTTTACCTGCCTGGGTGGACCACTTCGGGGGCCGATTTTGAGTTTGTGTTCCCACACAAACTGTCTTTGTAACCTAGTTTTAATTGTGTTTGTGCGGTCAAGTAAAATATTGCACTCATCCGTATATTTCGGAATGGCAGACATTACCTTATATTATTTTTACGTTTATTTAATAGAGCTCAAAATTTGCATAGGACAAACAATTGATTTTAGCAGAACCGTCACTGTGAGTAGATGAATAAGGGCAGGGCTGGACTTAGGCCACTGCAGCCTATGCGGTCGCAGTAGGCCCCACACTTTCATAGGCCTCGCGCTAATTCTAGGTGCAAATTATTAAAATCTCCTGAAAACTCATAACAATTTCCTGAAAAGTAGACAAAATTGCCATTTGGGTGCGCCAATCCAGCGCGCGATTAAAAAAATGGCATTGTCAGTTTTTATCTAATAAAAATTTATTGCAAAGACTAATGTATTTTCTTTTCTAATACAAAATCTCAATTATGACACTATGCTTATCCCTATCCAGACTGGGCCCCGCGCAATCCGTTTCGCATAGGGCCCCGCAATTGTTAGGGCCGGCTATGAGTAAGGGTGACCAGTGAGAGCACCTACATAGCCTATTGCACGTATATATATAAGTAGGCTACCATGATATGCCGGCTGCTAAAAGCTCCGCCTCTCCATAAACCCAAGCATTCTGTCTCCTTATCATTGGCTCTGTTCCGAATGTGTCTTGCTTTTACTTCAACAAAGAAAAAAATATTATAATACACTCAAATTGTATTTATTAATCCATGTTTAAATGTTAAGTAAAATGAAATTATTAACACAGTTTAAAAATTTAAATATTTTAAACATCAGAAGTTGTGTAATAAGACTCTTACAAAATGTAGCATACTGTTTTCACTAGAGACAACAGACTCAATTATAACTTTGAAGATTTTGCAGAAGTCTTTGCAAAACGTCTCCGCTAACGCGATTCTTCTCGACTTTCTTGTGAAAGAATGTTGAATATTTTCTCGACAGTTGCACCACATTATACTCCATCCCTATTCACATGAACATTTTGACATGTAGTCTTTACTTAAAATTTCTGTCTACCTCTGCCCTCTTTTCTCCAGCTAGGTACAAATTATCTGCGCCTCTGTGATCCTTTAATAATGCTTTTTTTTTCCGCCCACAGAGAACCTCCAAGTTATTCAGGTCCTAGTCAAAATGTGTCGCCAGGTGTCTCCTTTGTACCTCAAAATGGCGTACATTTATCTCAGGCCCAATGTGGCCCAGCAGCTCCAGTCCAATGCTATATCCCCCCTCCTCAACCTTCAAACTTTGGCCCACCGACGAACAGCAGCCCATATTTCATCAACACAGCCAACACCCCGCCCTACACAGCCTCGTTGGACAGAAGCTACCATACCGCAGCAACCAGGTTGGCTCTTTTACCTCGCAAGTCGGTCCTGGAAGCCTACTTGCTGGCAGTTTCGCCTTTTGGAATCCTAGGAGCTCATCACTTTTACCTCAGGAGATACTACTGGGGCATCGTCTACTTTTTCACCCTAGGATTAGCGGGATGCGGCTATCTCATCGACTGGTTCAGGGTTCCTTTCCTTGTCAAAGACGCCAACGAAAAGCTTCAGAGCACGGACCCCAAAGTGGAGGAGAAAAAGAATCTTTCCGACGCTTACACTTTGTGGTTTCCTTTCGGCCTTCTCGGGTTCCACCATTACTACCTTGGAAACTACGCTTGGGGAGCCGTGTACACATTTAGCGGAGGAATCTTCGGCATAGGCTGGCTGGTCGACTCCATTCGCATGCCCTGGCTAGTCAAAGCTGCCAACGAGAGAATAGTGTCCAATCCAATAGAGAGAAACGAGAAGAACCTCTGTCCAGCTTACGCTTTGGGCTTGACTCCTATCGGAATCCTGGGAGGGCATCATTACTATCTCAACCGCCCTCTGTGGGGCGTGCTCTACACACTGACCTTAGGTATGGTGGGTGTTGGATGGTTATTTGACTGGATCAGAATGCCCTACATCGTGGCTAGAGTCAATGAAGAAGTACGAGGTAAGAGGCCGCCAAATGTAAAGACTGCAGACGACGCGTATATCCTGTGGTTCGTTTTTGGTCTCCTCGGCTTCCACCATTTCTACCTGGGGCGCCCTCTCTGGGGGCTGCTGTATTTCTTCACTCTGGGTCTGTTTGGCATAGGCTGGCTCGTAGACATGTGTAGGATACCTTTTTTGGTCAGGGAAGTGAACAAGGAGAATGAAGAAAGGCGCCGCATTATTGCAAGTCAGATCGAGGAAGCAAACAGGCAGACAGTGGCCCACGTTACAGTTACACCAGGTAAGCTTTGTTTTAATAAGTGTGAATTTAACCAAACTTTGTGTCTAGATAGTTGAGTCGTAGAATCTTGAAACTCTAGGCCAGCAAAAAAGCAATTGAGATCCAAGCAGATGTAAATAGTTCAATCCCTAATCCCAAGATTATCTTGACTAGAGGAGAGGTCTCAGTCTGAGCATAACAGGGAACCTGTACCATTTTCACTCAGTGCACTAAACTAATCGTATTGGTATCCGTCATAAAAAAAAGACCATTTGAACGGTGTGTTGGATCGTAAGTGCGATGAGCAAAGTTCTTAGGCATCCCAAGCGGAATCATTTTTTTTTCTACCCTACTGGCCTAGTCACCACCTCTAATGACTTTTCCGCATTGCGGATGGGTATTGTAGCCCGGGTTTGATGGTAGTGCGCATTCAACTTTGTTTGATGTACTAAAAAAATAATTTGCATAATTTCCTTTTTTTGTATAATAATAAATTTTTTATTCCATCATTTCTTTATTTCCCAGAATCCGACTTCCACATTCATTCCAAGTCTTACTATCGCGTATCCCTAATTAATCCTACCTTTATCTTGTCTGGCCCAAGGCCCTAATAATTCAAAGCATGCCTTTCCCTTTTAATAACCAGAACATTCTCTCTTAGATTTAGATGCTTCTGTAGGCCTATTTGTAAAATGTTTTACATGTTTCGGATGTTCCTTCAGAGTTGAAGATAATTGCTTCCTAGTCCAAACCTCCCGCAGGACGACGGGGGATGGGAGCGGGCAGGGTTTGAACCCTCGACCATCGATAAATCTGAACGACAGTCCAGCGCGCAAACCGCATTACCAGGCAGCCATTTTCAGCGTTATTTTCATCAGTATGGACCTGTTTGATATGGTATTGGCTTACATGGTGTCAGAATCAATCAAGAGTTGTCAGTGCTGTCTATAGCGTTGTCTCTTTTGTCATAGTCCTACACATTATTTGGCCAATGATTATTTTTTTATCCTTAGTTGTTGTTTTTAAAAAAACCTGTCGCATAACTTAAATTTTAGTAGGCTATCTAAATGTTCAATGCTCTAAGAATGCTATTCAATTCTTTCAGGTTATCAAAATTACGGTATGGTCAACCCAGGAGAGTACCCACCTTCGGGACCACAGACAGGACTATATCCTAACTATCCAGTGGCATACAACTATGGTCAGGGCGCTGCCGCCCAGTCCTACCAAACAGCGGGCTACGACTACTTCGCCCCAGGGCAGCCGCCAAGCACAGTCATCATGGCAGAGCCCCAGCCGCCACCATACTCCCCCAGAGAACAGGAAGCAGGTCCGTTACCGGAGAAGCACATGGTTTAGTAGGCCTTGCTACTTTCCGTCAGGTCAAATCAGTCCAATAAGCGTATTCACCCAATTAACGGGGGAAAGAACATTAAAAATCAGGACCGGAAATAGGGCCTATGCCAGCTTTTGTTTCTCTTGATTCATTAAGATGTTTATTTCGAAGTTTCTGCCACACCTGTTTCACGTAGATGTTTTCGAGGGAAAATCTTTGGCTAAAAAAGCAAACAAAAGCCAAATTGGGGATTTTTATGATTAAATGTCTGGATTAAAAAAAATCATGTCAAGGACACTGTATTAAGAGATCCTTGTTACCATATAAGTAGGCTTAATTTCTATGTGCTACAAACGAAAGACCATGAAAATTGATAGTAGGTAAATTTAATAAAGATGTATATCTAGATTATATATAGGTCTGTGATCTAAATCTGGTTTTCTATGAGAGCAATATCAAGCTAAATTATACAAATTAAATCTTCCTTTTTTTAAAAAAAAAATTGTATTTCAATTTACATTCTCCATTCATGCAAATTTTTAAAGAAATTTTAGAATTAGTAATATAACAACTATAGTTATAGAGTTAATGTTGTTTGTTTTTTTTCTTTGTTATTTTTTTATTATTATTGTTATTTTTAACCATTTGAGCAGAATGACCAAATAAAGTCAAACAAAAAAAAATGTTCTCAGTACCCTATTCGGGCTGAGTGACCATTATCAATAACTATCTAGATCAATTTGTACAACATATATATTGATCAGCCTGAACAGACAAAATGTGAAAATAATAGGAAACTTGATGTCATTTATTTCCAGTCACATGATTACTTAGTGTTTGTATTGTAAATCATTTTTACTCTTAACATTTTGCATCATCATTCATATCTCTTTAGAAAAGAATAAAATCTTATGATGACTGTATAGAAATGATTACAAGTATCCAAATCTATTGTAGACTTTTTAACACTATTGTGAGGTTAGTCATTGACATTGTTTTTTTTTATTTTAAAGTGTCTCACAAATTGTAATCATAAATTATGTTATTTAAAAAAAAAAAGTAAAGTCTTAGTGACATATGTTTAGATTTATGCCATAAATGTGTTGTATAGCATGTTGGTATTTTGTCAATAGTTCATATTTTGGTGTCATTATTCATAAACAAACAAAAAAAAGAGTATGCGCATAAATAAATAAAACATTCAATACATTCTGTCTTCAAAAACAATTCTGTGTTGAAAGTTGTACTGAACCATTACAACTGGCTTTTGAGTTCACTGACACGCCAGCACCACACTTGAAACAAACAATTTTTAGATATTAGATAAAATTAGGCCTAAAATTGATTAATATCTGTATTATCTTCCTCCCCCACCCTCAATCCAAAAAGAAATCCCAGATTTTATTCACTGTCCATGTATGATGTTTCAGGTCTAGGTTTCCAGGAACACAAAAATCAATCTGAAAATACATTTCTTTAAAAGAATGTTGTTCTCATCTAAATGAACTGTTGGTATGATGTGAAGTTACATTTTTTTTCTAATTTTTCACAATTATCTAACATGGTTGCAATGTTCAGATCTAGGACTATGTGTGTAAGAATTATTATTAACTTGTATTACAAATTTGTTTTCGAAACATTTTATACAAATGTGTTTTATTGGCGACAAAGCTGGTTTTCTTTTAACAGTAGAACATCAATACAAGAAATATTGTGTACAATAAAATCTGGGGTTAAACTAATTGATTATAAAATTACTTTATGCGCTTATCATGTCTTTGTCAATAGTTATAATATAAGACACAAAGTTAAAGGATCTAATGAACAGGCTACATGAGTGCAACCAAAGTCGTTATGGATTCAACTTTTAAATGGGCACCGACTGTGAACTGGACTACAGTCCTACCCAAGCTAAAAAAATTAGTAAAAATAAATTTGTTTCGATTCCAACTCGCTAATTTCATGTTTAGATGGACACCTGCTTCAATCACCTGTGATAATACAAAGGGAAAGTTTATTTCAATTAGTTGCTAGTCAGCCATCAATAGACATTGTGTACCAATAGACCTATTAATCACCTTTCAAACTAACAATAATGTTTAGTTACAATCATTTTGTCGAATCACAAACTAACTGTTTGTATGAGACTCCCTTTAAATTTTATGATTTGGGGTTTTTTAACTACTTTTTGTAGTTGACTTTCATAAGTTTTAATGCTGGCTTTATCTACTGTACTGGTTATACCAAGTTTTTATTGTGTGACCAATTGGTACAATTTTCAATACTAATTCTTTAATTACAATAATCAAAGCAAAGTACTTAAAAAAGTTCCAAATGCTTAACATAATCTCTTATCCTGAGATAGTCATTGGAATTGTTTTTTGTTTTTTTTTAATTTTGCAAAGAGCTTTACACAATGAAAATATTTCTAAATAAAGAATAGATTTTTTTGTTTTCTGACATTTATTAATAAAAAAAAATAACAGAAAACAAATTAGTAACTGTTCTTTTCATTCGCCCAGTTAACATCAAGTAATAAACATTTAAAATGATCAAGAGATGGTACTGCAAAAGTCAAAACATTGATCCAGACACTCCATCTATCTTTTGGAAATGTAATGCCTCATCTTAGACCACTAGGTGACAAAGTCATATCTTTGGTCTGCAGTGCAAGACTAGATGTTTCCTGGTCACATTCAGCATTAGAAGAATCTGGCAGCGGATCATTGAGACTGATGTTTTTTTGCTGGCTCTGACCAGAGGGACAATGTTTAACTTCACTATCACAGCAATGAGAAACTGTTTCTGAATTTTGAGAATCATTGTTCTGATTATCATAATTCAATCTATTGCCTCCTTTATCTTCTTTATCAGACCCACTCTCAGCACCATCAGACTCACTCTCCTGATCATTTTCTGATTCATCTGATTCATCTAATCCATCTTCATCTGAATCCTCATCTGAGCTGAAAACAATATGAATTAAACAATGAAATTTAAAAATTGCAATGATGCAGAAAAATTAATTGGCATACAAAACCGTATTTAATCAACAGTGAACATCGAGAGAATGCAAATGCTTTAGAATGTTGAGAAATAAAGCTAGGAATTTTTTTAACTCATTGAGTGCGGTGTTGTTGTTTTTTTAAAAATGCTACTTTTTTTTAAAAAAAAGAAAATGTTCCAAACATGGCTAAAACAAAAATTTATTATTTAAGTACCAATGATGCTATAGTAACATATTTGGTATCAAAGTAATGGTAAATGAATGGAGAATGTGAAAATATAAACATCTTTCTATTTAAATATAAGATACAAATTATAATCTAAATAATATGACATTCAGAAAAAAAAATGGATGCCAAATTTAGAACTTTTGAGACCTAAATTTAGATTTTGTTCTTTGCATTACTGTTGAAACAGCATATTTAGACTATTTACAGCATTTTCAAAAAGAAATGTGATAAAACAGTCAATAAAAGATGATGAATCATTGATTATATTATTATTTTTACCTGGTTTATTAGTCAGAAAAAAAGTGAAAATTATTGCGCTTTTCATTACTACCAGTACTAAATCTATCAACCAAATGCACTCAAATATTATGTACATTTGAATCAATGGGATATAGATCTATATTTGTCTTCTTTTTATTTGCCTAGAACATCTTTCATTCTAATACTAGGCCAGTGCAAGACATAGGCTAGCGAGAGATCAAAGCCTAAATCTCTAACTAGCTGAAGGACAATAAAAATCTCAATTCATTTGACCAAAGATTTAGACATCTAATAGATCAGTATTACTGTTCCTTTATGATAAATTATGGATTTAGAATAGTTTTATAGTTTCTTTTATTTAGTAGTAAACCTTTTGGAGTTTGAACCAGTATAGTGATGGTGATGATTTTTACCAAAAAACAATACTAAAAAAAATTGCTAGAAAATATACCAAGAAAAGGCCCAGCATGGTGGATGAATATTGGATTTAGATCTGACATTTCTGTTGTTTTCATTTATCTTAGGCTTAGATCTATAGGGATCTACAAAGGTGTAAAGATTAAAGCATAGATCTAGTCAACCTTGATCTACATTCAAGACCTAGCCCTAGTCTAAGGCCTAAGCATAAGGCAATACTAGATCTAAATCTAAATGCTAATGTCCAAGTCTGCTTCATCCTATGCTAAATCTTGATCAAGATCTTCATTATTACAATTCATAGAAGTATAAATAAAACAATAATAAAGCTTCTTCAGTAGTAAACATTGTGGGTGTGTCTTGGACAAGCATAGCCATGAAAGATGAATGCCATGATGTAGATTTTTTTTACAGATAAACAATACTAAAAAAAAAAAAAAAAAAAAAAAAGAAAATGGGCAACTAATGCCCCCAGTGGAGGATTGTTTGATGTAGATCTACCATTTCCTTTCTTTTTATTTATCATAAGCTTACATCTAGAGATATATCTAGATCTATAGAGTAGATCTAGATATAAGCTTAGATCTACAGCTAGTCAATCTCGATCTACAGACTACACTCTACACCTAGCCTACTGACAATAATAGATTTAGATCTAAATACTAATAATATAGATATAAATACGCTAAATTTAGACCTACCTGGATCTAATGTATATATCTATATTAAATTCGTCATTAGTACTATTTATTTGTGATAAATTTTAGAATAATTATAACGTTTCTTCACTAGTAAACATTGTGGGCGTGTCTTGGACTAGCGTAGTCATGGCGACGATTTTTTACATTGTAAAAAAAGTTATAAATAAATGTCTAAATAAAGCAAAATGCTTCTAATTTCTATGTAAACAAAGGATGAAGAACTCTTTTATAAAGTAAAAATAGTTCCACTGTTGTTAGTGAAAAATTTTAATTTAAAAATGCAATGAAACAAAGGTAGGGTAAGAACGTCTAAGGGATTGACGTTCCCTACTTTAGGGGCAGACAGACCGTCTATGGGATAGACGCTCCGCACTCATTGAGTTAATAGACACACTGTGCTATTTTAGTTTCAATAACCTCATACTTTGTATACAACTTTTTGGAAATGTCATTTTGGCACTAGAGGTTCAAATGAAACTTCAAATACACAAAAAATTAATTATAATAAACATTCCTTTTACTAAACTAATTGGGCTAAGTATTTAAAACAATGGGGCTTGGTGGCTTAGTGGTATAGCTTTCAACCCGAAAGGTCCCAGGTTCAAATCTTAGTGATCTTTACATTATCTGCCCTGTAGATTTATTTAAAACAACCTTCTCATGCCCTTCCCCAGCCCCAAAGGTTTCAACTGAGATTAAGAATATTTTATAAATAAATATTCCTACCCGAGACAACAATATTGAAATGATTTCACACATACAGAAAGTTTAGAAAGACATAGATCCAAAAAATATGAACACAAACATGCATAGAAAAATTTGATATATATCATTCCTTTTAAAGGCAAAATATATCTCAAACATTTAGTGTGAAAATGGCACACCCAAAACATTCTGCTTCAACTGCAAGACTAACTACATTATGATTTATGAATTTAGTTCACTTTAAAAAAAAAAGGTTGATGTTATAAATCTTTTTTTTAAAAACATGTCAGGTATGTAGGGTCAATCGGTTGTATATTCTGCTTTATGCAATATTTTCAATTTATTTTTATTACTTCAATTCTTTTATCTGATCTGAACTATCATAGGCATACTTATTCTACAATTCAATTTCATAATTACCTAGAAAACAATGGTGGCATCTCTCTATTGGGTCTATTTGGATTACAAACATCAAACTCAGGATCCATCAAGCTCCAATCTATTTGAATTAATTGAAACATTTTTAAAAAAATTAATTAATCTTATATGAAGAACTAAAAAATAAAAAGACAAGAGAGAGAGATGCATGTTATAATGTAGGTAATAAAACTGTAGTGAGACAAATATGATTATGATTAATGTATGATAGTAAACTTATAGTTCTCTACCTTAAAAAGAATTAAAATAATTGTGTGAAATAAAATATCCCTAAAGAAGTGAATGTGAATAATGGGAATCTAAAGCTATGATGACTGGACCTTTAGTTTTGTCCTGATCATGATCCTCAGACTGTTTGGCCAGAACCTTCTTCTGCACTGCCACAACTTCAGCACTTGTAGAGCATGCTGCATAGCTCTCAAGCAGCTCCTGATTCAGAGAAGGAAATGCCAGCCCCCACTTGAACTTGGCCAGGAGCTTTTCAGCCAGCTTGTCAAAACCTAAATAGTTCATATGGTGTCAATGAAACAGAAGTAATAAAGTTTTAATTATCTAATAGTTATAACACATCAGAAAGGAGATAATAACAAAGCCAGAAAAGTCAATAACTCTAAAATAGTATTCAAAATAATAAGAGGAATTCATTATCAACAAGATTTAGAGAGAAACATTTTTTTTTATCATAATAAACAGTTCTAAAAATAAAATGTTATGGTTCTGAAATTTAAAAAAAATCAACAGTTAGAAAATAAACAACTTCGTTTAAAAATGTTAAAAGTTTTTTTACTTCCATTATGATGATAGATTTATAAAGAGCTTGCAAATCACTGCAAATGTATATTTAAAAGTTCACAATGCTTCTTCTTTCTAACAGCATTTTAATACGGTAAGTCATGTTGCCTAAACTAGCTACATGATATTTTGATATTCAAAGCACAAAAGAATCATTTTATTTAGATGAAGAATAAGATTCTCTGTAAAATGAAATATAACCTGTTATGTAGAGAGTTGCAGCATAGGCCTCCACACACGACAGCTTACAGGGGCGACCATAGTTGATTGGATTGGTCGCCACAAGGTAAGGAAGAAGTCTGGTGTTATTGCCTTTCATTCTACTAAATGGGGTCTCCTGAAGCTTGGCCCAGCTGCAATCAACTACAGCCATGCCATAGTCTTTAATGATATCCCTACAGAAAATACAAGAGAAAATCATATTACATACTTTTAAAAATAATAATAAAAAAAAGCTTATATTAAGTGTTATTGTATCAATTAGTTTGGATCGCTCATAAGATTATAATAGATCTAGACTAACAAAGATAATTCTGTGCAATTAGAAATAGTTTTACCAACTGTTTTTGTTTAGCCCAATATTATGCTTTTAGCTTTCTCAAAGCGCTTTGGTCCTATCTCTTGTCTGGACCACTTGGGAAAGAGGTGAATTTTACCATGATCACTTTTTAAATACATTTTTAAAAATGTGTTCGCTCAAGTCTCTTCAACAGGACTAATTCAACTTATACCACCTGTCAAGTATGATTTATTTCCCTTGTTCAATACCAAACAAAATAATTAATTACCAATAGTTAATTAAGTAATTGTTTGTTTGTTTTTTTAATTGATTCTTGTTATGTCAGGTAAAAAAATAATTGTGCAAAATTTCACCTTGACCCAGATTGTGTGTGTGAAAGATATAACATATACAAAATTTTTACCTGACTGATCGAGTGAGTTGATATAAAAAATGTTATTCCATAAAAAATGTGGTCAAATATACAAAACAAATAGACCTACTGATGGTTATTTCCAACATCGGATACGAGATCTTGCATGATCGAAAAAATAGTGTCCAGTGATGCTAATTGCAACAGAAGTATACCCTGAATTAATATAATGTTTGTGTTGTTTCATCAGCTATAAAACTTTTCTCAGCACTTTCCAATGAAAGGGAATGGGGAGAAGTAAAACTAGATGGATTATTGGTTAACTGATAACTGATAATAAGCCCAATCACCATTACTCAAAATAGGTCATATGAGTTTTGTTTCTTTTTTAGCCAAAGAGATGAGATAAGCAAGTGTGCAAATACAGTCAAAGAAATTAATGCTTGGTCATCAAATCTAATAATTGCTAAACGCATCTGACAATACCTGTCTTCAGGTGCAACACACTTAGTGCCAACTGGTGAAAGTATAATGCCATTGAATCTCTGATTTAGTCGAAGTGTCTTGACAAAACCCATGCGGGCAAGTTTTCTACCTGTGCACTTCTTAGGATCACAGTGCTCTAAGTCCCACATGGCCAGAGGAAAAGGTAATTTATCAGTCTCAGCTGAAGCACCTAAACAGAAAAAAAAAACTAGACTAAATGTACTAAGCAATAAAAGAAACACACAGACAAATAATAATTCAATGATCTGTTTGTCTACATTGATTAAGCTGACTACTGATTTGCATGCTAATTAGCAGTTCAGTTCTGAAACATCCCTCAACTACCTATCGCTATTTTAAAAAATCCTGGCAAGACATGAAAAGTTGTCAAGTTAAAGGAATGGCAAATGTTTTTGGAAATAAAATAGTAAAAAGAGGATAACGGTCAATAATCCAAAGACACTGCTCTATCTAAACCAGTCATTAAGTTAAAGCAGTGTTTCTCAAACTTTTTCTATTGCGCTTCTCCAGCACCAACAAAATTTCATTAGTGCCTCCCATAGCCAGCTGTAAGCTCCCACAGTGGCGTCTTGGAGTGTTTAACCCTTAAAATGCGTGTGGTAGATTAGACTCTAACATCAGAATTGTAATTCCATTTTGTATACACTCATTTAAAAACAGGTCAGCACTTTAAGGGTTAAAGGATGTAACAAAAGAATAATTTTTAAAAATCACAGACATAAAACAAAAACTGTCCAGCTTTTCTGTCCATTAAAGCTACTCTGTTTAGACTTTTTTTTGTTTTGTTTATAATTTTTAAAGTGTTTTGTAAAATAAGAACATTCTTTCTGGAAATAGTATTTGACAGGCAGCAGTTTTTCTCTTCTGTGAGATGGAGTCCAGACGCCAAGCATTTTTCATTGTTCTGATTTCAAGAACTACATAATTTAGGCCTCCAGAACACAGTAGTAGGAAGAGCTCGTGTTAAAAATTTTGCATTGATGTTTTTATTATCTTTGATATGTGAGAGAAAAAGGGACTGGGGTAAATTCAGATCCCATTCAGTGAAATACTAGACTAGATTCAAGGTGCTACTAGACTACATTCAAGGTGCTACTAGACTAGATTCTATGTGCAACATAATGACAAAAGAAGAAAACAGAGAGAGACAAGTAAAACTAGAATTAAAATGTGATAATTAATGAATGACTGAAATATTTAGATCTAGATTTTTGTAAAAACTGGTGTCCGCAGATGGGCAAAGTTAGACTAAGTTAATTTGAACAAAAATTTTCAATAAGTGCAGGAAATGAATCTGACATATTTAAATGTAATCATATTGGAAAATGACTGATGCACATTTAGCCATTTTCTTCTTAAATTGGACAGTTCAACAAAAGATTCAAAATGACAATGCACTAATAAAACTAAGGTTGCACTGCAAAGTACCTTTTGAAAATTGACAGTATAGTAAATTATTATATCTGTCCAGAGCAGGATACATACATGTCTTTTAAATAGTTTGTGTTAGTGAACATTTTGCAAAACTTCTAAATAACATATTTACATTAATTTTTTAAACTTTTAATTACCTTATATTGTTTTCAATTCTTATTACTGATTAATGAATTAAAGTTTATCAGCACTTAACAGAAAGGCCTATCCCAAAATAATCTATGTAACATATGAGGATGAGTGTGTATGTAGGAGGCCAACTGTAAAGGGGGTAAGAAAGGTGGTCAATGTAAAATATATAAGTGTATATGTGACTACTGTAAATCTCACAATGGTAAAGTGCAATCTGGGTTGTATAGCGGGTAGATTATGTGTTCATATATTTCAGTTCATTAACTAATCATCAGGCTTGTATTTCAAAAATCATGAACCACTTGTGGTTTTGTCATTCTCTAGGGCTTGATACTGATAGTGGCTGTTAGTTTATAGTTGGAATCTGAAGTGTTGTATGTCAATATTTAGTGGTTTAGATTAATTCATTAATAGCAAATGATGTTTTCTAATAGCAGGAACAGGAGTATTTTGAGCACATACCCCACATTCACATATAAACTACACATGCATATTCTCGACACAAATAACAAATAACTAAAAAAAATGTATATTAAAACCAGCACCCTCATATAACCTGCATGTGAAGAGTCTATTTATAACCTAACTGCTGCTGCCAAAAACACTGGTCTATTTGGTATTCTGTTGATAGGTCTCATGATATCCATGTTGCTTTGTGTATTCATCCATGTCGTTTGTGTGGGAAGACAGTTCCCACAGTTCCTCCAATCACTAAGTTGCTCATGGCACACATATCTGCAAACTTCTCTCCATTTTCCTTCATCTCACCTAGTCCATGCTTTCCCATGATCTCTTCATATCTTCTGTTGTCATTGCCAACCTTAGCATTGCAGTTGCAAAGGTGTGACTTATCCATCTCCAGCGTCTCTGAAGGATATCTATATCAATGGGTTGCTGTTTTATTCTTTGCCACAGTTCCTCATTCAAAATCTCGACATAAGTGTCACAAGTATAAATTCTGAAGGGAAGCATCACCATGACTGGGCCATTATTGTTATTTTGAGAGTGTAATCCTGAGGCTGAGCTGAAGGAATAGAAGCTTGCTTAGGGCTTAAGGCTAAGGCTAGGCAGCTGGTCTTGGCCACCTTGGTGGTACACTGGTTGGAACATCTGTCCTATGAACTATGTTACGATCATAATAAAATATATATTAGTCAGTATTATATTAATATTTATAAATCTTGATCTAGTTACTAGTAGATTCTACTGAAGATCTACTTACTTAGTTTACTATAGGCCTACTAGTCACTAGATTTCACTAGATCTAGTTACTAATAAATTCTAGTATTACTAGAATTTACTAGATGATAGATCTTCTTTATAGATATCTAGAATCTAGATCTCACTGTAACCGTACTGTTACATCTGTAACTATAACTATGTTGTCTATGTTAAGTATGTTAGTATCCTGAATCCTGATCATACCATTAAAAGTATTATAATTAGTATTTGTCATAATTAATATGTTATGATTATCATTATGTTACACTCTACCTACACTCAACTGTCACAGTACACCATACTAACACTGACACTACTGACTATAGTAACTACTATAATACTATGAGAGTATGACTACAGTGACTACACTTAACTTAATAGTAAATAACTACACTACTTAGTACTACAGCGAGTCTGAGCGACTACTCAGTGACTACAGTATGACTACAGTCTACACCAGGGGTCTCAAACACGTGGCCCTTGTGGCCCGCGAAACAATTTTGTGTGGCCCGCGGCCACGTCCATGAATTTTAAAAAATTAGATAAAATTTACAATGACCACATATAAGCTGTGAAATGGTTTACAACTGCACAAATCAGTAAATGAGGTGTACGCCCATTGCAAGCGAAGATTCTGTGAAGGCAAGCTTTGTTGTTAGCAAGATGATAGCAAAGGCATCACGACCATTCACTGAAGGCCAGTTTGTAAAAGCGTGTATGCTACAGGCATGTGAAATTATCTGCCCCAAGAAAAAGAAACTCTTCGAAGGTATAAGTTTGTCTGCGAACACAGTTGCAAGCAGGATCACAGAGTCAGCGGCAAATGTTCAACAGCAACTGATTGCCGCTGCAAAAGACTTTGTAGCATATTCCATTGCACTGGACGAGTCTACTGGTGTAACAGACATCACATACTATGCCGTATTCATTCGTGGGGACGACGAAAATTTTAACATTGTTGAAGAGCTATTGGACTTACTACCCATGAAAGGAATGAGGAATGGACACGATGTGTTTCAAGAACTGGAAGCTTGTATTGACAGGTGTGGGCTACCGTGGGAGAAAACTTGTTTCAGTGGCTACGGACGGTGCATCAGCAATGTGTTCAGAGAAGGTTGGTGTTGTTGGATTAATGGTAGAGAAACGGTACTGGCTCAGCTTGGCGGGACCTTTTGCAGCCATACACTACATTCTGCACCAAGAAGCACTCTGTGGCAAAAGTCTACAAATGAAGAACGTGATGGATGTTGTCATGAAGACGGTGAACTTCATACATGCACGGGCACAGACAGTTTGTGTCATTTCTAGCTGATTTAGAAACGGAATACAGAGAGTTGCTTTATAATACGGAAGTCAGATGGTTGAGTTGTGGAAAAGTGCTGCAGAGATTTTTTTAACTGAGATGGGAAATATAGCATTGTTCATGGCAATGAAAGATGGAGACATACCTCAGCTCAGTGACCCAATGTTTTGTCAAATCTTACTTTTCTTACTGACATCAAGCAACATCTCAATGCACTCAATTTACAACTACAGGGCACAAAACAGCTGATTACCGTGATGTTTGACTGCATCAAATTATTCAGATACAAGCTGGTTTGTGGGCCACTCAGCTAGCAGATGGAAACCTGGCTCATTTGTCTTTTCTACAGAGCATTACGTTTGAACCACAGCGCCTGAAAGACTACGTAGTCATCCTCTCCAGACTACTGGAAGATTTTGAACACCGCTTTTAGCAATTCACTGCTCTCGAACAACAGTTTTTCCTTGTTGCCACTCCGTTCGCAGTTGACGTGAAAAACATTCCAGAGGAAGTCCAGATGGAACTACTGGACCTGCAGTGTGACACTTCTGAAGCAAAAATATGCTGATGTTTGTGTTCCAGATTTCTTCCCAGAGAGAAGTTTTCAAACTTATTCTGCGCAGCTGCTAGAATTCTAGCAATGTTTGGGAGTACGTACATTTGCAAACATTTTTTTTCCAGAATGATCAACAAAACAGCATTACGATCAAGACTGACTGATAAGCATCTGAGAGCAACCTTGCGGCTTGCCACTACACGCGACTTCAGGCCTAACGTCGATGGTCTGGTCTCTGCCAAACGCTCTCAGCTGAGTGGACAGAAACATGAGTAACGAGCCATCTGCAGTAGGCCTAAAAATTATAATTGTTGTTTTATGGGGAACAACAGTTTCTGCATTTTAATAAGTGACAGAGACAACGTCAACTTATTTTAGTAAACTAAACTGCCTGTGCATGTAAAAAACTACAATAAATGTAATTAATAATTATAAAAACTTTATTTTAGCATTTAACTGCAGTGACAGTAGTGTTCGTAAAATTTAATGAAAGAGCATTCGCTTTTTTGTGGTGCGGCCCGCTGAAAGCCTGAATGGTTGTTACTTTCCACTGTGGCCCATATGTTGAAATGAGTTTGAGACCACTGGTCTACACTCTACACTGTTACGACTGTAGTGTAGTGTAGACTTGTAGACACTGTAGTAATAGTTACAGTATAGAGTATAGTATTACTATTAGTAGTCTTAGGTAGTAGTGTAGACAGACTACATTAGATCTAGACTAGACTAAAATCTAAATGTATGTTTGATATAACTTTATTAACCCGCTTCTTCAAAATGTTCCACGTCGTCATTCTCGACATTAGATTTTTTCAAGTGTTTATTGCGTCTGTCGTGCTTATTTAGTGGTTTAGATCCTCTTGATGAGCTAGTAGTAGTAAGAGTTGTTTGTCGTTTCGTTTTGCCCATGTTGTTTACTTCCGGAAATTTTTCATATGCGCGAACTCTGACCGAATCAACTTCCTTTTTAGATTTTCTCGTCGACATCAAGGTAGCTTCTATTTTCTGATTTTAAAATCTATGTCTAATCCTTTATATTTATTTGATAAAATGGGTAATTAATATTAATTTTATGCAGTTTAAGCCTTGCTTTAACAATCCCATATATTATTTCATGACCTTTTTTCACACCAACAATTATAAAATATAATTTTCCATTTGAGTATTTCTTTTTATTTGGATAATTTATCACTATGTTTAATGCTTATTTATACAACTTTCATTATTAGGATGAAGACCATAAATTCAACCCAGACTGTGAAAATCACAGATAAGAGAGGTAGTCAATTTTCTTTCAAGTATTCTCTACAAACTTCAGATAATCTTAGTCTAGATTCTAGATCAACTTAATCTAGTCTAGATTATTTCTAGAACTAACTCCTAAGACTAAGACCTAACCTTTAGTAGGTACTTCAACATCGCTATTTTTGTATGCCGGAAGTGTGTTTAAAAGCTGGTCCTCATGGTTTCGGTCGCGTTCCCGGTTACGGTCGGAAAAGTGCGTAAAATGTCATTATTTTTTAACCGATCTTCTAGATTTGAGTATCATTTTGTCAGGGAGAAAATGGCGTTTCCTTCGATACCAAATTTGACGTGATTGGTTTACTAGATTTTTTTTTTTTTTTTAAGTTTCCAAAATTAGGGTGTGTTCCAGATATGATTACTTTTTATTTTTGTTTTGTAATTATTTATATTGGTTAGTAATTTGTAGTATCCATATCTACATAACTAAGAATCATGTGTGATTATTAAGCTATTTTGGATGGCGCTCTTGGTATATCATCTATATGAATGCCAAAATGACCACCAAATCAAAAGTAGCCATTTTGCTATCAATTCTACCGGAAGTAGTAATAAAATGCGTATAAAATATTATTAAAACGAAGTTTCCTTGTTTATTAATATAGATAATGAAGCAAAAAAACTCGTATTAATGTAGATCTAGATTTAGTTAGTAATATAGACATGCCTACAGTCCCGCAGTATGCAGAACCGTCCCACAAAAAAAGCTCACATGTTCCGCCAAGTCTGAATTCCGACATAAAATTTAGTCGATTTTTCATTATTTATTAATAATGCGAAATTAAAATACTGAATGCAAAGTAAAAAATATAGTAATCTAGGTCTGTGTTTATGGTTTACATTTCATCTCCCGGACCCTGTGTGTCCTAAATTTACGAAGATAAGGTTGAGCTAGATCTAGTACTCTAGACCTAGATTCTAGATCTATTCTTAGAATCTAGCAAGTGCTAATAAGCCAAATGTTCCATTAAAATCCCTTTCTTTTCCTGACAATGGCTCTACTAGATCTAGACCTAGAGTCCTAGACTCTACTATTGGCAATTAGAATTGACTATTGTCAGAGTATTGTTACTATTCTAACACTAACTCAACTGGTTTCTTAGGTTTCTAAGTAATCTAAGAAAAGTGTTTTGTTTTTTTTAATACGTTATTAAAGACCGAGATTCTAGATCTAGACCTAAATGTAATTAATTAACTTAGACACAGTAAGGCTAAGGACTAAATAATAATGTAATGTATGTAAACATACTAAGTACAATAGTAGCTTAGTAGATTCTACTAAGCTACTATTCTACTTATTAGTATTATTACATAGTCTAAATTAATTATTAGTTTAGTTTCTAGATCTAAAAGTAAAAGTAGGACTAGCACTAGATGATACTAAATCTAGATCTATTTGGAAATAGACTTAGAAGGTGATAGATTAGATTCTAGATTTATATGTATCATTATGTAATAAATTTAGTTCTCAATAAGTTGAATAAATCTATAGATCTAGACATTAATATTTAGATCTATAATATTATTTTTATAATCTGCGTTTTTAGGCTTAGAGACATTAGATGTAGGTCTAGACTAGTAAGTCAATGGTAGACTCTTAAATTATTTTAGATCTAGAACTAGAGACACCATCTAAAGTTATTAGTGATTAGAGTAGAGCCCTAGAAAAGGATAGATAATCAAGTAGGATCTAAAATAAAAATAGATATAGTAACATTTGAGTCTAGGTCATTAGAATACATTTTAGTTAGAATTCATCATTTAGGAGTTAGAACTATTGATTTCAAACAAAGGACATAATTATGAATTAAATGTTTTCTTACTTTTAATTATAATATTTACATCTAATTTATAAGATGCAAACTAGTAATGTTATTAAAGTAATATAATTGAATTTTCAATTTATATTGCGTACAGTATGGCTTACAAACATAAACGCGTTTATGTTCCACATTGGGGCCAAAATTCCACATTTTCAACCTGAGTGTTCCACAATTTGGGTCTTGTGGGTAGGCATGTCTGGTAATAGATCTAGAGAAGCAACACATAATGTAGAAAAATCAAATATATTGTTTTAATCATACACTAGAGTGTAGATCTAGGTCTAATACTTAGATTTAGACTTAGAACTATTTTCTAGAATAGGAACAGAGATGCATAGAATGAAATCTAGAATTAGATAAGATAGATATATAGATCTTATATTGATTTGATATATACTAGTCTAGTCTAAACTTAATTGTCTTAATAAACTAATACTAGTTTCTAGATCTAAAATGTTGATGAGGACTAAATTTAGATCTATTTTTTTTTATGTGAAATTTGATGGGAGAAAATCTGAGAAATAGCCTAAAAACTAAAACAGCTTTTCAATATATATTATAAATTAGATCTAGGTGTTATATTATAAGTTTGTTTAGATTATGTGTGTATATAATATGTATATATAGACTGTATATTTTAAACTTTATAAAAGAGACATTCTGATATCTAATCTTGGCAATTTGACTAATTGTATTGATATCTCTTGCCTTGTCTCTCCCCCCCCCCCCTCCCCCCCCCTACACATCCAAATATTTTGTAATTTTACATCTGCATTTTTTTTTAAATAAAAAAAAAGGTCAATATTCTTAAAATGTTTTTTAAAGATAACTTTTTCATACTCCAGCTGTTTAAAGTCTCCTTTTAATTTTATGATTAAATATTAAGAAATAAAAACAAGTTTTTGTTAATATTTGAAAAAAATCTAGCTGTTCCCGTAGTACAATTTTTAAAAATAAATGTCAAAATTTTGAATTGCTTTTTTTCTTTAAAATTATTATTTATTTTTGTAGCAATAACATGTTTAAAGTTTCTTGAAAATTTGAAATGGTAATATTAATAAATTAAAAAGTTGTGCGTGAATAAGTCAAATTCAAATTCCGACCAAATTCGTTGGTTCTATTTTTAGCTTCGCCCAGCTGTAAAAGTATTATAAATAGATAGATTTAGGGGTTATAAAATGATATAAAGAACATGTAAAGTCTCCTAAAATTTGAAATGGAAATATTGACAAATAAAAAAGTTGTGCATGAATTAAGTCAAATTTCGACCAAATTTGTCGTCTCTATTTTCAGATTCACCCGGCTGGAAAAGTATGAAAAATCAGTTTAGATGAAAGATTGGGGTCATATTACGCTTTAAATAACATGCATAAAGTCTTCTGAAAATTTGAACCAAAAATATTGAATAATAAGAAAGATATGCTTTAATAACAAAAAGTCAAAATTCGGGTACCAAAATTTTTTGTTGAATACAAAGCCAAAGAAGGAAAAATAAATAAATACAAAAAAATCATAACTTTGCTTCTACTTATCATAGAAACATAAATTTGATATTTTTGTAAATGGGACACCAAGCTCTATTTAATATCAATTACAAAACAATATGATGAAAACAAATTTTTTTTGTTGAAGTGCCTACCTTTAGACAGATTTTATCATGTTAGTAATTTTTAGGGTTACCGATTTTAGATCTTGATTAGACTTACCACTTCACTCAGTCTCAGTCACTGGTCTTTAGTTTTAGGCAAGTTCAGTCTTTGACTTCAGACTTCACTTGTCTTCAACTACAGTACAGACTTCACTAGTCATAATCTTAGTCTTAGAGTTAAATTAAAAGTTAAGTTGTAGTTGTAGATCTAATAAGAATCTACATTATTACTATTAGATCTAGTTTACTTAACTTGTCTTTTGCATTTAGAGTTAGACCTGTCTCAATCAATGTAAATAGACAAAAACATTTGGATCTCGAGATGGAGTAACTGAAGTAGATCTTGATTTGATCTCAATTGCTTCTTTAGTCTATGTCTAAATCGTGAAGCAAGACTCCTAGACTGGATTTTTATCATCAATTTAACTTAACTAATAGACTAGTTCTACAGACTTTTAGATCTAGATCTAAATTTTGTTTATAATGCTTTAAGAGTCTATATCTGATTAAACCAGTTTTGTCAGTAAACTGTTAGTTGCTCGCTTTAAGCTTACCTCACATGCTAGTTCATCCATGGCATGGATAATCCAACAATTGGGTCATTTACAACCCTTTTTTTTCCCCTTGTACAGTGTCTGTCTCTGTCAAATCACGAAAAGTCACTGTGAAAGGACCTAGAGGAACTTTGGTGCGAAGTTTCCGCCACCTTCCCATTGACATTTCAATGGCAGCCCCTGACGTGCTTAAGGTTAGTAAATGAGATAATTTTTTCTCTTAATGTAGATTTTGCATTTACAAAATTTTAAACTTTTTTTATCCTGCAAAGTTTGTATCTTGGCATTATGTGTGTGTGTAAAAGTGCCTGCAAAAGTTAAGAAATTCACCCATTGTTGCATGTAACATGTTTGGACATTTTGATCTTAACATTCTTTAAATCATTTTGCATTATATAATTCTTAAGTTACAACTACTACACAAGTGCTGTCTTGGTAAATCATGGGACCACTTCAGTTTATACATTAGTGTCTGAAAAACAATGAAAGTTGTATTTTAAATCACATTTAGTTGTAAATCAATAGATGACATTGATTTGTTATGCCACTCAGTAAGCAAAACAGGTGCCAAGATTCCTGTCCACACTTTAAAATCCATATGTATTTCTTAATATGCTAAGCAGCAGTTAATAAATAATATACTTTGACAGTTTCCTGCATGTTGATTCTGGATGGTCCAATAATCCTGATTATTTATATTTTTTTACAGGTTGAAAAATGGTTTGGAAAGCACAAAGAAATAGCATCTGTGAGAACTGTAATTGCTCATGTTCAGAACATGATTAAAGGTGTCACACTTGTAAGTTTTACTAATATTTTTTTTAATCTGCGTGTTCAAACAAGGCACAGACATTTGCTTATTTTTTTTTATTAGTTTTAAGCGATAACTCTAATCACTTATACAAATTAAAAGTTTTGGGGGGGGGGGGGGAATACATGTAATTAATTAAAATAACATTATCAAAGAACTGTTTTGGTGGATCTTGTATTTATCCTTACTTTCCTCATGTCCATCTTTTTCTTATGAAGTACATGATACTATTCCAGGGATTTTTGTACAAGATGAGGGCTGTGTATGCTCACTTTCCTATCAACGTTGCTGTCTCCAACAACAGTACCAGTGTAGAGATCAGAAACTTTTTGGGAGAGAAATTCACTCGTCATGTAGAGATGTTGAAAGGGGTCACTTTCAAGCCTTCTGGAAACAAAGACGAGTTTATCCTGGAAGGAAATGACATTGAATTGGTTTCTAGATCAGGTTGGTCTTTCATCAAAAGCTGTGAAATCAAATGAAAATAAAAATTTACTTTTCAAATTTATTTCTTTAAATTTTGTAAACTTTGAGTTGAGCAAAAAAATAATAGGTTTGACATTCCGCCGCTATCACTAGGCTTTAAACAGGGCTAGTAATTAGTGATTTGGTACAAGGAACCATCTTGGTTGAATATACTTTTTTTTTTTTTTTTTTTTAAGTTTATATCAACTCTGTCGGGTAAAACGTTTGCGCATGCTATTTTCTCCCAAGCTCAAGTTTTGCACAATTATTTCTTTTACCTGACAACACAAAAATAAAAATTAACCATTAACCAATTATTTAATTAACTCCATTGGTTATATAAATTTTGTTTGGTATCTTGAACAAGGGAAAGAAATTATACATGACTGAATTAGTGGTATAAGCTGAATTAGTCCCATTTATTAGGTTGCTGTCTGAAGCTTAGTGAACACAAACGTGACATAGAAATAGATACCTGGTAACTATACAATCTTGTATGTTCATAAGCACTTTGTTGGGAAGGTGGGGTGGTTACCATGTTCACTTGCATGAGTTTAAATTCAGGTTGTTCACCTCTCCCTCACCCCTATATCCAACTGGTCTAGACAAGTGATAAGATAGCGCATTGAGAAAACTAAAAGCATGAAATTGCACTAACCGAAACCAGTTGGTTAAATTTTATTATTATTAGTCTAGATCTGTTACTTATTTAATTACATGACTGAACCAAGGTAATTGATACACTTAATATAAGCTTAGATTTTTTTGTTTTTATTTGAGTTTTTAAGATTCATTCATTTCTGGTTTGTCATAATTATCTGTTAAACTAATGAAAAACATTAAATCATTTTCTCAGAAACTATTTTTTAGATCTTTTCACAATATTTTTACTTGTAGGATCTCTTTCTCAATGTTTTTTTTTATTATTTCAGCTGCTCTTATTCAGCAATGTACAGCTGTGAAAAACAAAGATATCAGAAAGTTTTTGGATGGTATTTACGTTTCAGAGAGAACAAATGTTGTTCAAGACTAGATTAATAAATACAATTAAAATGGTGTTGATATAAAGTTTGTTTTATTTTTATTCACATATGTATGTTTTGGCTTGCATTCTATCACACAAGTGCTCCTTCTTTCCTACTGCCATGCCTGAATCAACCAGCAAAAACCAATGATCAAATTTGTTTTGCTCTCAATAGACAGTTGAATGTCTGATCCACCGCTAGCTAGAATTTCCAGATGTCTCTGTAAAAAGAAAAATATAAAAGTTAAAACAGATGCTGCACATACCAACTTCAGCTTCATTCCACATATACTCCTGGGCAATCTAAGATGTATTTCTCCTCTCACCTTTGTATGGCATTTTAATAAATGGTTCATAAAATATACTGTGGAGTCTCTTGGCCTGATAACAAAAAAATGTATATCAAGTAAACTAACATAGTTATAAAATATAGTGATAAGCTTAACAGATATACCGGTACCTGTCAGCAATTTATTAATTTTAATAGAATCAAACACAATTTAGTCTGACAAAGTTGTATACACAAAACTTAAAAGGACATGCCAACTAGAATTTGAAATAGTACTTGGTTGCCATCAAACTATTTCTTATAGAAGTAAAATATAAAAAAATACTTATTTTAAAACCAAAAATTCTATTGAGTGATCTGCATCAATAATTATGAATCAATTATTAAATTAACTTTCAATATTGAATATCTAGAGAAGCCAGAATGCTCTTGCAAACTAAATATAGAAACAATGTTAGAAATTGGGTTAGGGAATCCTCTTTTTCTGTTCACATTCTTTAATTTTTTTTCTGTTGCTATAATTGGGGGGTATCTATTGTCTTTAGTTCTTGAGCATGTAACCTTGATGATTTGATAAACAAACTAGGTAATACACTTTTAAGATTACATTTTATCTACATATGTTAATATTATATGTAAACTTTAAATTAAAAAAAACGCTAAAGCTAACATTCAAATAGAATTCTTTTCACTTTTTTTTATTCTTTCTCTCCGTAATTATTTTTCCACGTTAAGACGTAATTATTTATTTCGCTCATTACTTTTTCCCTACCCTATTATGATTAAGCATCAATAGCTTTGTCATTTGTTATCGGGGAAATGTTTTATTTGGTATATAATTAAAGGGGAATGCATGCTCTTTTTATATTACACAAAATAAAGTTTTATAAAATTATACTTTAATGAGGTCAAATCAACGATGGTGTCGTCAATTAGGAGAGAAAAAGTTAACTTTGACAAGTTGGTTGAGAGAAAAACTGTTAGAACGCTTAGATATCTCACACAAAGTTTTTTTTGCATTGCCAACAGATAATGACAACATTTTCGAATAAGGTTAGAGCCGAAATACTATTTTAAAATTGAAAATTAATAAATATATGACATATTCAAATTTGCCTTCTCACGCTTCTTTATTAGTATTTGTCTTAGAGGGGGCATTGGCAGATTGTTTTAAAGAAAAAAGGAGAGGTAGGCCAAAAAAGGTTTATGACCACTGATCCAGACTAACATTAATAAATGTGCACAATTAGTAAATATTTGTATTAATCGTTTAGAACAACTTTCATGCATATAGTTATCTGGGTGCCTTATGGTCACTTGAGGGGGGGGGGGGGGGGGTTGTTCAAGTCTGAATTTGAACACTTTATCTGAGCCTTCACAAAGGAAGGCTGGCATGCTAGCCACTGAGCTATTCAAGTACTTTGAAGATATTTGTTTAGGTTTAGTTTGTAAAAAAACATCAATAGTTTAACATTTTTAGCGAATGACGTACTGGTAAATCTCTTTGCAAGGATTATCTCCGGTTAGCTTAGTATATTTAAAAAATAAAACAAAGTTATCGATGTTACAACTAATTGATATGATAATTGTACAAAGTCTCAACTTGATTTGATAATGGGAAGTGGGATAAATAACTTATACCGGTACAAGATTCCCCCAGAGAGAGACAGAGTTGATATCATAAGCTTTGTAGAAAGTCAAATTTCATAGTCATAAATAAACAATACTTGTGAGAGAAAAAAAAAGAACTTTTTAAATTCTTAAAAATAGCAAATATAGCTGATGTATTAGAAAATTACATTTGGTAAATTTTTAATTATCATATTGTGTTTACGCACCTTTTGTGGACCAAAACCTGGACAGAGAGATAAGTCTTCTTCTGAGGAATCCATTACATTTGCTAAAGTCTGAAATAGAAATGAGGAGATAGGCCTATATGCACTGTTTTATCTTACCCAGTGTTTTTATGTAAATTTTATCAATCTAGTTTTTATTTAATATATAATGTTGCATTGTGCTAGCTAAAAAGGCACACCTCTTTACAAATTGGCTACATAAACAAGTGAATTAGACTTCATAAACCAAAAGATCTCTAAGGAAAATTTACTAAAGGCGCCTAGTGGGATATAAACCAACAAGTTATAATTTATCCTCTTCACCTTTTACCAGGTGTAAGGTTATTATTATGATCATACTAAAGGTTACAATGCCCATGATTGTATAGATGCTTTTGTTTGCCATGATCACAAGGGTGCCCAATTTTTGGTGAGTACGTATGAAAGGATTTCTTTTACTTCATCTATCCCAATATCTTTTCATTCCTATGGGACACATCCAATTAGTGTTAGGTTCTGTGCTGGCAGAGTTTATCTGTATAATCATGCTCTTAGTGCACAACAAGCTGCCACTTGATGGGTTTTTATCTCACATTTACTGGTGACAATTAAGTCGTAATCCTCCAATCCATTATGTCTACATAAATATCATTCTTTTGTTTACTGGTGAGTATTCCACAATCCAGACTGTGAAAAAGAAGGATGAGTTTGAATTTTAAATTACACTGAATATCTTTCACCTTACCAAAAAACCTCACCTTTAAGGACACCAAAAACTGAAAAAAAGAAATGCCTTAAGCTATGCCACTACACCAAGACACACAAGATCACAGAACGGCAAAATAATAGCATAACTTTGGTTGGTGATAGCCCTTTGTATTGAATTGATCAAGTTAGTCGCAGATTAGATGTTTATATTTTTTTAAAATCTGGTTCATGTAAGTGTAGATCTTTGCCGATGTGCCTAAACTCAAACTCTTTACGTAGATAATGCTTACATTTTGTTTAGGTTTGCCTTATATACCGTACTAAGTATAATTAGAATTATTTTTGTTAGTTATTACTTGAGTAAAGGATTGAGTTAGCCTTGGATTGAAATTAGATACAACTTACTCCAAAATGTGAAATAAGAGTGAGACAATCAGTTTTATTCACAGATTTAACTCTGGTCAGGCAATCTGTGAACTGAAATGTTCAGGGGAAAATAATGAAACATGATATGTAGCCAAAAATATGGAATTTTACTAAATTTTCATTCAAAAACAAGAATTATGAATAAAAGATTAAAGGAGAGTGTAGTATTTTACAGTACCCAGTACATGACGTTTTGGCATTAGGCATTCTGTCGATGTTTAAAAAAAACATTTTAACCTAAACAATTTTTGTTCTATTTAAAAAAAAAGCTTGAATATTTAAAAAAAATTCACAATACAAAAATAAGACAAAGGTTAAAATATTTAAAGAATAAAAAAGTAAACTAAAGCATGTCAGATTTGTACCTGAAAACAATGAATGGACAAGCCCCTTCCATATCCCATAAATTTCATATTTAGGTGGAGAACAATAGTTCTCCTACCCTACACTTACAAGGCAGCATGCTGATATCACATTACAGTTTAGGTCCAAACTGATATGATCTTTTATATGAACAGTTTATTAAAGGTGACCAGCAGCCTTCAAAATGGAAAAAAAAATGCTAATAATTGTAAAAAAAAAAAAATTGTTCACATTCACTTTCGTTTCGTTTTTAAATTAGCATAACTTTTTAAAAAGTGAAAGTTTGCAAAACAATAATCAATAGTACCGGTACAATAAATAAATGTAAGAAAAAACTTTCAGCCTGATTAAAGAAAATAAACACACACACGCAAAATAATAAACTGCATTCTTTATGTACAAAATTAAAGCCCACCAAACATAACAATTTGACATGAAGTGATGTAATAATTGCATAACAAACTATAAATAATAAAAAATCTTTAAAAAAAAAATTACACATAAAAAAACATACTGGAGCATACACATACAAAACAAAAAAATTTTGAAAGAGACAAAACTACCATCGCCAAAACATCCTGCAGAGTATTTTCTGTAGTTACACTGAGCCAGCTGTGGCCAAAATATTAAAATCTCTAGTAAACATTGGTATGTGAAAGGTCATAATGCTGAGCACATAACAGCTTATAATGCTTTTGACCATAGAAGTTTTAAAGTTATCTTTTTAGCACTAGGAAAGAGTAGCAGTAGCTTTAATTTATTATTGATACAAGGTTCTGATAGTTACATTTACTCTCAATGTATATGAACAATTCTATGAGTACTAACTTTAGCGATAAAGTTCTCTTCTGTTTTTTCCATAATGGCCTCTGGTGGCTTATTTTCAAATATCTTGTAAGTTTCTAGGTAACGACCTGCTTCCTCTGGACTAGGTTGTTAATTAAATATATATATAAAAAAAAAGTTAAAAAGACAATGCATTTTTTTCCCTCTCAAAAGTATCAAAAATACATTCTAACTTACCTTGCTATATTATTAATTAGGTATTATCTTTCACTAATAATGTTTTCAATGCCAAATACCTAAAAGCCAAAACAAGAGTGCAATCGGCTAACAGACAAATCTTGGCCAGGTCCTTCAATAAATGATGTGCTTCTTTCTTAAACAAAAAAATGAGAGTATGTACAAGTCTATGTTGAAAAGACTATTGAGAGTACAAGTCTAATGTAAAAAGACTATTGAGAGTACTAGTCTATGCTGAAAAGACTAAACAAAAAGTGAGTCAAGCATCAAAAAGGCAAACACCAAATGTTGAAAGATTACTCACCACATCTACTTGTACTAACATAACTCTCAGTTCATAACTTTTACCCAGTTGCTTCAACCGCTCATGAATGTAGTTTGGGTGGAGCTGATGATAGCGAAGACTGTAAAAATTTTCTTAATTTAAAAACTAAGCTTAAAGAGTGAAATCTATCTTAATGTTTCACAGGCACTAAGTACTTTGTACATTTCAATTTGCTATATAAGTGTATTAGAATTTCGACTTTCTATCTGATTTAGGCAAACAAAAATAAAATGAATAGGTTATATTTCAAAACTAAATTAAAAAAAAGAATTTTGAGTTCCTGCTGATAGGGATCATTACAAATTGTTCACAGACAAATGGTTCAACAATTATTGGTTCCTGACTATATTTTCACCAAAAGTGTGGCTGAGTGGTTAAGCGCTTAGTTTCCAAAACTGGGGACCTGGGTTCAAATTTTGGTGAAGGATGGGACTTTTGATTTTTAGGGCACCCCTTAGTCCACCCGGTGGCGCAGTGACTGAGCAGTAAAGCGCTTGGCTTCTGAATCGGGTGTCCCAGTTTCAAATCCTGGTGAAGACTGGGATTAATTTCGGGATCCTTGGGCGCCTCTGAGTCCATCCAGCTCTAATGGGTACATGACATTAGTTGGGAAAGTAAAGGCGGTTGGTTCTTGAGCTGGCCACATGACACCCTGCTCGTTAACCCTTGGCCAAAGAAACAGACAACCTTAACATCATCTGCCCTATACTGCCCAGACTGCATGGTCTGAAAGGGAACTTTACTTTATATATTAACCAAAACATCATTGTCACGTACACAGTATCTATATTTAGCTCGTCAGCGACCTCGGAAAATTCCTTCACGCGGAGAGCTATGGATGTGATTGGTTTTGAAATATTAATTATTGTAAATTGGGCTGCACTCATTGGTTGGCATTGCAACGAGGTGCGTTAGACACGTGACAACGCTATACCCGGGGAAAGGGTCTAGATTTTTGGTCAGTCTTGTATGGAACATGGAAGTGAGAACATGTACTAGAGTTTTGTATTAGAACTCAATTACATTATTGTGTAGATCTATCATTTTATTCAAGTACATTTAACCATTGTAATTATTTGTGAATAGCTTTTTCAAGTTCTGAATTAAAGTAATTGTTTTAGACGAAGAGAAGTTTCTTCATTGAATATAGTCGCATACTTAGTTCGATTTAGCGATTGGCAACTTTCTGAATGATCGTATTATCAATTAGATCTAGCTACTTCTATACAATCATCTTATTAAAAGACGATTTCAAGATCCTCGGCAATCACGATCATTGATAGTGTGATATAGATCAAGATAATCTTCAACGTGACATCTATCATAACATCTGTATAGACCTGTGACATCTGAGATCCACTATTGATGATTGTGATAATCATCATCATCATCACTCCTTTGAGTTCCTCGTGGAACATAGGGCCTCGACAAAAACATGCCACTCTCCACGGTCTATTGCTAGTTTTTTTATGGTGTCCCAACTCTTCCCGGTCTTCTCTGCTTCTTCAAGTACACTGCGTCGCCATGTTCTTTTTGGTCTTCCTCTGCGTCTTGTTCCCTGGGGGTTCAACTCTAAGGCCTGTCTAGCTCTGTTGCTGGTATCTTTTCTAAGGGTGTGACCAAAACATGGCTCACAAAAAAATGGCTTCTATAACAAATGGTTCATACACATTTGGCTCATTGATAGTAAACAAAGCTGTCTCTGGATGCAAGTAATGCAAACCCAACATGTTATGATGAATCATTATACAGCTGGTAGAATACACAATTTTACTTTTGTTATTTTAATCTCATCCTTTTTTTTTACATAACTGTTTGGTAAACTGGTTAATAAGAACTTAAGATCAACTCACCTCAAAAACAATGCACAATTGGACTGGCCCATGACATAGTCTGGTATAATGTTCCCATACTCCCAGGGTATGTTGCGTATAGATTTTAAAATAGGGTTTCCTCTCTGTGTAAAGCAAACAGAATTCAGGGAATTGATTTGAAACTTTGCCAAAAGTAGAACAATTACAATAATTTTGAAATGAATTTAATGTAATAAAGCAAAGCAAGCAGTATTATCTTTAAAGCTAGATTTGAACAAAAAATCAAATTATTTCTGAAAACTAACATTAAATATAAAGTTCATGTTTAATTTGATTAAACTAAACCAACAGTACCTGCCTAGTATTTACTATAATGGAGTTAGAAAATGACTTGGTGGCATTGGTCGACCTGTGGATGACAATAGTTGGATAAATAATAAGTATTTTAAAAAGTTTCAATGCTTGAATAAGAAGCTGACAAAATTTCTAGGCATCTTTTTTGTTTAAGAAATGAAGAAAAAATTTTAACCAAAATTTTTTTTTTTGTAAAGAAAAGTCAGATTTACCCAGGAATACTCTCTTGATCTTTTTTCTCTGAATTTTCCTTCTGGACAATACTGGACAATTGTTCTTGGTTGGCTCCATGTGTTTCCTTATGGATTTGTGCACCTACTGTAGCTGATGGTGTTGATTTTTGAGATACTGTTGAGTTAGCACTTTGCACTGAGGATGTTTTGACTTTTTTAAACAAAGGTTCTGGAGGCTAGAAAGAAGAAATGCATCTAATATTTTGGGTGTGTATTAAATTGTGCTAAAAAAAAGTATGAAGCTTGTTGAAAAGTCTCTAGGAATTGAGTTTTCCCAATGCTGAAAACCTTGAGGATCAAAGAAAAATGAAGTCGTTGGTTTGTTTTATTATTATAATCCCTCTATTCAGCTTGCAAATTCATGGGTGGACAGGGATTTTTCCTAGAAATTTGACAATCTATGTATGTCATTGTGAAAAGAATTTTTTTTTAACTAAATTAAATCTGGAGTTATTCTATCTATTGAACACTTATGTCAGCAGCATTCCTATTTTATTTTCTCTCTTACAAAGGTTGGTTAGCTGTTTAAACGAGGAAATTCTTTTTTTTTTTTATGTTACTTGTTTCTGTTTCTTTTTCATTCTCGCTGACAGAGTAGGGGAAAGGTAATAGGGTGTGAGGGGAAAATTCAAAAAGAATTGTGAGGAGTCGGAGGGCCAAGGTCAATGGGCAGGGGATGGCAATATGGGGAAGTTTGGGCATAGGTAACTTATGGTAAAAGAGTGTTATGGATCCTGTATGCATGTTTCTATTAGCTTAATTGGGTAAGGCAATGGTGGATAACTGGTTTCAATTGGTTGGCTGAATAGATTCTGATGTAACCATTTGAGGTTATACCAGCTGGAGTGAAAGTGGAAGTCAAGGAGATGAGTGACACAAAGACATGTAGTTTAAAAGTGAGTTGTTTTTTGTTGAAATTGTTCAACATATTTATTTACTTGTGTTTCTACCTACATCTACATTCAAGTTGAAAGCTGTGTATATATTGTCAGTAATATTCATTTTTGTTTTTGTCAATTATATTCATTTTTGTCTTTGTCAATAATATTTATTTTTGTTTAAAAAGATGATTCATCCAAATTCTGCCTAAAGAAGTTAATACACCTAAAATGGTTTAGTGACGCTACAACCCAATAGCTGTGTATGTTATTAAAGGGCAGAAGGATGTGGCAAAATAAAACAAACTTGCTAGATTGGGACAAAGAAAGAAAAGGGGGAACTTGGGGAATGGAAGTTAGAGGGATAAAGTAGGCAAAGGAGGTTAGGGGAAAATTGTGACATGAATGTTGTGCATAGATGTTGTAAGATAGAGCAATGGCATGTAACTTTTATTTGGGTGGGGGAAAACCACACTTTACTGTGACTGAGAAGTATTCTCAAAAGTCTATGAAGGTTTCCTCAAGTAAGGAACATGGCGTGGTCTTCTGAAGCTATTGCAAACAAGCTAGCCACTTGCCAAAAATAAGAAAATATTGAACATTAGCTCCTAATATCATTAATTTTGACCATTTTCCTATTTAGACAACTTCCCATTCCAGAGGATTGGACTTTATCCAAAACTTATATATAACTTAAACGTTTATAACAGTAGATAGGTTTAACAAATGTTTTTAATTACTTTATGAATATTACATAAACTAAAGCCAACTTTTAAATAAACAGGAATAAAGAAAAAGAAACATTTAGAAATGTGTCCTGAGCAGTTAGGAGTTAAGTTTGTATCATATCATGTTTGAATCTTAAAATTCAAAATCTAGCCAGGAGCTCTGGTAATTTAATGTCCAAAAAAAACAGTGTTGCAATGATACATTTTTAGGTGTTTCAACTTTTTATTTTATTAATTAACTTTTAAAAAATTCAAGGCAACACATTCATGAAGTTCAATAACTATTTATATAAGATTATATTAAATGTAAAACAGGCTTCAATGTCTTTTATTATATGTTTGCAAAAATAATAGATTACATTAAAAATTTCAAATGATTCTTAATTTGTTAAAAATGTTTCATATAATATGCAAATATAATTAAACTCTTTATAAAATGCAAATCTACATAACAGAATTAATTATTCCACTTTAATGACAAGAAATATCAACTAAAAAAAAAAAAGAGAAATCAAATACAAGTCAGTGATTTTAAAATGTAAAAATAACTTTTCAAAAATCATTACTGGGTATTAATAGCCGGATATCATAGGAAAAGAATTTGATTCTAAAAGATATAAGAAATACTTGCAAGTATAAAACCTTGTAGAACAGTTGGTAAATTACCGGTATATGAAATTCAACAAGACACACTAGTGGGAGCAAGTATTTTCCACCAAGTGCAGCTACAGTTGGTGAATAATGAAAAAAAAAAAAAAAAAAACTTATAATATATTAGAGTTAACTATGAATAACAATTACAAGTAATCTTCAATAATCAAAAGCAAGTGGAAATGAGTTAACAAGCCTCTTGGTGCATAATAGATCAAGCAAGAATATTATTTATGTTGGTGGTCGATGTCGAAGTATAGAGAACTGTCTGTTTACTAAATGACTGCATCCTATCAAGCACAAAATAAGCTATTTTACACTTCTACTGCCGGTACTTATGAGGAAGAAGAAGGAAGACAAATGCTTTACATATTTTATTTCTGTTCTGTTGTCACATTGTGACATTAATTTTGAAAAATTAAAAAACAAAAACCAAGATAAAATTAACATTAAAGCTTATTTTTAAAATTTTTAAAATGAAAAAGATTTCTAATGATTGAAATTGATGACATAATTATACAGTTTAGTGTGGTAAAAAAATATGTTACAGCTACTAAATTCCCCATATAATTATGTGGTTTCACTAAATAGCATTATTGTTAAGAAAGAGGATCATATCAATATTTTTGGCCTTTATCCTGTTTCTTCGTTCATTGACAATTTGTCCTGTTTTACTAAAAAGTCTTTCTGCTGGCACACATGTACCAGGGGCACACAGATATTTCCTGGCTAACACTGTAAGATTAGGGAAAGTCTGGCTGTGCCGCTTCCACCATTCGAGTGGATCTTTGAGCCTGTCTAAGTAAGGCTCATCAAGGTAGCGCTGCATTTCTACCTCGGCATTAACAAATGAAGAAGTGTTCACAGCAGCCCGAGCTATGGCATTGTCATACAAGTCCCACAAGCTTGATGAGGCCTTTGCAGCAGTTGCTTCTTTCTCAGAGGTGGATGATGATGTCTGTGTGGACTGCTGCTTTTGTGCAATCTCACTTAGCTCTTCGATGAGAGGCCTGATGACAAAGTCTTCAGTGTTGTCATCAGGAAGGCCGTGCTTTTTATATCTTGGATCAAGCAAGGTTGAAGCTGAAACAGTAAAGTTTGTACTAAGAAGATTGAAACACTTCCTCATTTGGCTCAATAGATGTGGTATAATGCTTGTAGCTGAGCTTTTAGAGTCAGATAACTTTTCAATAAGTACTCTTGACAGTGGCAAAATTTTAGACAATGTTGCGTATTTTTCGGAAGAAATTTCTCTGGTTGCTTCTTCCAAAGGCTGCAGGTCAAATAGAGTTAATCTTAGCAAATGCAAATCATAGTCAGTGAGACACAAATGGGCTACATTGAGTCTGCTGAGCACGGTAGATATTATTTCATGCATTTCATCTACTCTGCAAAACATGCAATACGTTGAATTCCACTGGGTGTCTACTTCCTGAATTAGTTTTTTTTCTGGGGAACTTGTTAGCAGTTGAATGTCTCTCAGTTTATCCATGGCCTTGTTGGATGAGTAAAAATAGTTAACTATAGCTTTTAGCTTGTTATGAAGAGCAACTATTTTTTCTGAAGCAATAAAAGCTGATTTAGCAATCAAGTTCAGTGTGTGGGCATAACAAGGTAGGTGTCTCCAGTGCAAAATGTCTGTGACTGCTCTCATCATGTTAGCTGTGTTGTCTGTTAATACAACCAACAACTTGTCTGTAATGGCCCAATCCTCAGTGACATGAATCAGTTTACTGGCAATATTTTCAGCTGTATGATCTCCATTTAGAGTAGTTGTGGTTAAAACTGCACTAGTCAGTTTAAAACTGGGAGTGATAAAATGAGCTGTAACTGTAAGGTATGCTACAGATTGATTTGAAGACCATATGTCTGTGGTTAAGGCCACTGAGGATGTGGTTGAAAGAATGCTCATCAGTTCTGTTCTTGCTTTAGAATAAAGGTCTGGAATCAAAATGCGAGAAATTGTATGGCGGCTTGGAGGTTGGTATTTAGAATCAAGTTCATAGATAAGTTTTAGAAATCCTTTGTCGTCTACAAGGGAAAGCGGTTGCAGGTCAGACACAATCATATTCACTAAGATTTCATCTATTCTCTTTTTGCGTTGAGAGTCAGCATTGTACTGTGATAAATGATTCAATGGAGTCTTAAATAGCATAGGCTGAGGCACTGCAGAGTCTTTTAGTTTCACAGTATTTGAAGCTACAAACTCTGAAGGATGCTTGATTCTCAAATGCTTTAGCATGTTAGTTGTGTTATTGTTATGGGCAATTTTAAAGAAGCACATGTTACACACAGCTTTACTTTCATCTTCTGAATCTTTGACGAAGAAATTCCAGGCAGCACTTAATTTTCTTTTACTTGACATATTCACTTTTAGTAGCCTTGGCTGAAGCACAGGTTTATGATGAGTATCTTTAGGTTTGATTCCTTTGGCTACTTTGTTCTTGATGGCCGATAGATCAGTCGGTTTGCTACCTGATATCTGAGCCTGAGAATGAGAGAATTCTGCAGGATGTTTGATTCTCAAGTGTTTAAGCATATTGGTTGTGTTGTTGTTATGGGCTATTTTAATAAAGCACAAGCTACAGACAGCTTTACTTTCATCCTGAGAATCCTTGGTAAAGTAGTCCCAGGCAGCACTTAATTTTCTTTTAGACATAGTGTTAGTTACTCGATTCTTGTTTTTATTAGACGTTAATGTTTCAACATCTTGAAGTATGGATTAGACCTTAGAAAACACTGATGTAAACAATTGCCTCATTGCCAAAGAATAGTATGATATATAGCATCTACTTCATCTAGGTTCCAGTCATTTTTGGTTTACAATGCATGACATGATGACATCTAAAAGGCTATAGAGGGTCTAGATCTAGATCTATATATTAAGCTTTCTAGACTCTAGATCTAGAATTATGTTTCAGTTTTAGACCAAAACGTACAGAAACTAGAAATCTAAATCAAGAGTCCACTTTTAAACAATCTTAAAATTCTAGAGATTTTTAAAAGTTAAAAAAAAAAGTTAACGTTTCGATTGCTTAATTTCAAATACAATTTTTCAAAGATAAAAATAAGTAAATATGGAGGAATCGGAAACGATTTCGATTCCCCAAAAGAAGAGGAATCGATTTCTTCCACTTTCGTGGAGCGGGAATCGTGCAGGTCGTGCGAAATTACTCGACTTGCTCACTTTTACTTGAATACTACATTACACTTACAGTCATATCTATTATTAATATGGAGGATAATAAAGAACAAAAACAAGTAGATATAGATCTACAGTTCCCACGGTATAGATTTAGATTAATCGATACATGTAATTGAAAAATAAAAGCTTACATTTTGGTCACAAGCACACTCCATTTCTTCGACAGTAGGCACCACAAACTTTTTAATACCGGCCATTTTATTTTTTTTTATAAACAAAGAGCAGGTAACCAAAGTTGTCATCACTAGCCTATGAATTAAAGACCAACTGAAGAGGTTTTGGGGTCAGACGAGGAAACCGGTGTAATACTTTTTTTTTAGTTTCATAATGCTTAAAAAACATACATACGAATTATTAGACATATATTCTGTGTAATTATTTAGATATAAGCAATTTGATGTGCGTTTTAGGGACTATAAAATTTCACAATCTCGAAGCCATTCGAGATCAGTATCTCCCAGTCAACCAAGGTCGATGACGTAGATTAAGGGAAATTAGGTCAAGTTTTTCAGTTTATGGCTTAGTGTATTCCTTTTTACAGGAATGCCAGTTTCTGAAAACAAAGGTGACTAAAACACACCAATCTATAAAAAGTGGATGTTAGAGTTGGGGAAATTAGGTCAAATCACGCAATTTAAGGCTTTACATGTTAGATCTACTGTTTGTCGGCTTATTCTTGATCTAGCCAAGCGAACAGCGTTTCAGCCCACGCAGTACCGCGAGCCTCAGTTCACATGTTTCGTTTTAGTAAAGTTACGCAATTTATGGCTTATGTTACTGCTTCAGGCTTATTCTAGTTCTAGATCTACTGCTTTTGATCAAGAGCAGAGTTCTTTTCTCAGATCATTAATGATGTACGAAGTAGACCTAAATTTAGATCTAAATTCAATTAGATGAAGTCTAGATCTAGTAATAGTAGTATTGGATATTTAGAGATTAGACCTATCTATTTAGAGCTATCTATAGACTGATCCCATCGAGGTGCATGGCCTAGATCTAGAAAAACAAAGTTTCAAATTATATACTCTATCTATACACTTAATAGTGATTATTAACCTACAGTCGTCACTAAATAGGCCCAATATGGGGAAAAATATTATTTAAATGATGAGCTCATTCAATGTAGTTATTGTAGTACACGATTATATTTAGCTTGAATCTAGAATGGCACTAGCAAATAGCTTTAACTTAAACCTTGACTTAGACTTTAAAGTAGTCTGATTTAGATCTACTAGATCTAAATTTCTAAAAACTAATCTATAAGGCAAAAATTAGACCTAGATCTACCAATTCTATAATATTATTAATATACGAAATATGGATTTTGTTACACTCTTACCTAAAAATATATTCGTACTGTATATTCGGGCCTATTATACTTAAATAATTCTATAAATCTATATGTAAAAATTGAAGAATTTTCATTTATCTCACGCTTGACTCATTTGTTGATTGGAATAGAATCATTAGATTATTAGATAGTTAAGTTAGCAAGTTAATCAGTAACTGTAACAAAGTTTTAAATGCAGCCCAAGCTGCAAACTAGATATTTTGCCGTGTCCAGCGAAGACATAACCATATTCAGCTGGTGGTCAATTTAAATGTTCTTTACGACATCTGTCTTCCCTCGTCAGTGGATTTTCTTTTGGCCTCTGATATGTATTCCACGTTGCAATTTCTAATAAATAGCATTATTCGAAGAATGAGATTCAATTTATTTTATAAAAATGTAACCCCTTTACAGATCAAGTCATCATTGCAATGGACATTCAGATCTGCATTAACATAAAATGATAAAAATTTGAATAAGTTTCGAAACGCAGAAAGTTGTGTGGTTTGCACTACGAACTGTCTTCTCCGTGGTCTCAGGTTCAAACATTGACCACTGCCATTAACTAACATCCTGCTGGAGTTTTGGGCTTTGACTTAATAATATTAAATCCTGATTCGAAACTTTGTCTAAACCTAGCAAGTGAAAAGGAACATACTAAAATAATGTTGTATGTATAATGAAGAACTCTATTAAAATGTGATTTTGTATTTACATTTATTGGTATTTATTATATATAAAATACAATTGTAGAATGTTTCTGTGATTTGTTTCACAGGGAATATTGTATTTCCAATATGATGAAAGATCCATCTAGTAAACTTGTCTATATGCCACATGTCATATATGTTTTCTGTAAAATAGATTTTTAAAAATTTATTTATTAACATTTATAGTTAAATTGCAATATATATATATATATATATACACCGGTATATATAAAACCTGGAAATCTCATGAAAGCTCATAAAAATCTCCTAAAAAAATAGACAAAAATGTCATTTGTGGGTGTCATTCATTCCGGAAAACGCTAATCCTACGCCTGATAAACGAAAAAAGGCATTGTCAGCTTTCATGTAATAAATGTAATAATCAGGCAAATTTTCACTTTAATCAGAAGTTTCCATACTTTATTTTCTTTAATAGAGTGACTAGCTTTTAATATGCCATAGGTTGCAAAGTTCGTAAAGTAAAGTTAATTTGATTGTAATCTTGTACTTAGTAAAGATTGAATAAAATTCAAAGTCGAATTTTTTAAACATAGGAAATCTTAATTTCCACTTATTATCCTTATTCCCACCCAGACTAGAGCTCGCGCAATCAGTTTCACATAGGGCCCCGCAATCGTTAGGACCGGCCCTGTTTAAGACTTAAAGAAATGTCACATGTGTTTAGTATAAATCTGTATGTAATATTACCAATATAAATGATGACATTATTTTTTTAGATCTAAAGTCTAGCCTTATTATTAAGTACAGTAAGGGCTATATTAGATCTATTATAATATATTCTATATAATAGATTTAGCTTAGGCTTTAGGTTTAGTCCTTGACTATTATAATATTATATTTATATCTATGAATAATCTTTATGCTATTGCTAGGACACTACTCACTAGGTCTTACTATTACAGAACAGAGATATACAAATTCAAGCATTAAAAAATGTTGGCGACTGGGCTTAGACTTAACTTAGAGGCTAGTCTAGATCTACTTAAATCGACTAGTTTATAAGCTATTACTCTAGTGCTACTAGTATTATTACTACAATCAGTACAATAATACATGTCAAGTATTAATAAACTAGAAATTAACTAGATCTAGAAAGTGACTAGTAAAAGTGTTAGAAGGCCTATCTAGAATTAGAGATATAGATAGATAGATCAAGACATTTAGTTTTGTTATAATAAAAATTATAATAGACTTATAGTATACTAGTACTATTAGACTTAGTATAGTATACCTAGTCCTAGTCTTAGATCTATTCTATATAGTAGATGATAGTAGATCTACACAATTCTACATCATCTACTACTACTAGACTCTAGTCCTATTAATCTATCTATAATTATATTAATTAAATAGTCTGCTCTATAATATATTTTGAAAAAGTAGAAGAATTATCTTCAGGGCATTTTGGTGCATCCCATGATAAGTATTATTTAAAATTGTTTGACAGCTAGATTCAGATACGTATATCATCTGAATCGCTATCAATAACGTATCCAGCCATGTCTATTTTTATTTACATTTTCTCAGTCCATTACAATACGTCACTTCCGCTTTCAGCCATTGAAGCTGTTTTTCAAATCTCGTTATTTTTTACACTTTCAAATTACTTTTTCTATTATAAATACGCTTTTCTAAAAATCTCAAATTTTTAGGAACTAACTTTGATGCTATCTGAATCAATCGCTATCTCAATTTCGAAAAAAACCTCTTCAGTTGGTCTTTAAAGCAATAAGGTAAAGGGAACATCGATGCTTCCTTTCTCAGAATTTTTTAGGCCATTTCGGGCCCATACGTTTTCCTTGCCTCACTGTGCACCATCTTGGAAACGCGGCTCAAGAGATGACATAGATCTAGATCTAATTAGGTGAAAAGAGATAGCAAACATCTCCATTGCACTTGATGGGAACGTAAGAAAGACTCGCCGGTATAGATCTGGTTTCACACAACCAAAAACATGTTCCTTAACGTTGACTTGGAGACCCCATAGAGTGGATGTAGGATTCAGAGGTTATCGCTCCTTTGGCGTTGGCGAATGTGATATTCAGAAACTCGTTTGTTTGCGGAATTCTTCAGACAGAGAGGTAAACAAGGACTGCCAATGAATTCATTCCATGATGATAAAGTACTTACCTTAGCTTTGCCTCCTTCTAACAGAACAGTTTTATTGGGCCACTCCCACACAGTTTAAATCCACACATACACTTTGCTGGTCAATTCTTTAGCCTTTGAAGTTTGAACAGATACAGTTGCTTCCTTTCCAAACCAGATTTTCGGCAGTGTGGCCGCCCATGACATCACTCCCAAGTGTGTGTGTGGTGGGGGGGGGGTTACAAATCTAAAATCTTTATAAATTGGTAGGCCTATACGGTACTAAATATGAACAAGTAGATATTGGTCCAATACAAACAATATTTCACCCTTTATGTTTCATTAATAAAGTCAACTAAACATTCATATTTTGTCTTTCGCCTGTAAGAGTATGGGGACTGTATTCACAAGATTTGGATTAGTGTCGCGACGCTCTATCAACTTCGCTATCCAGCCATACACACAAGCGCGCACTTTGACCAAGTAGGCTACCAGACTTTGCCCTTTATCCGTGAAGAGAGTGAATGGCTTATCAAGTATGAATCGCTTTTAAAAAATTAAATGGCTTGGTAGGCTCTACTTTAATATGTAAATAGGCCTACCATAGCATTTATAAATATTAATTTGATTCAAGCATTTCAAAAGGAGTAGGTCTAGGGACATCCACTTACTTAAATCCGGCACTGTTGAAACCTGCAGTTGGTTCTATAACAAACATACCATTCCTCCACTCTACTCGAATTCCATAGGCTCTACAACAAACACAGACCTGCTATACCTCTTCTGTACTCGGATTCCAAAGGCTCTACAACAAATATACCATTCCTACCTACTCGGATTCCATAGGCTCTACAACAAACATACCATTCCTTCACTGTACTCGGATTCCATAGGCTCTACAACAAACATAGAACATTTTACAAACCACCCATAAAGTACAAGGTTCAGGATCAAATTACCGATATATTATTGTTTTGTGGATTTTTTTCAATTTATTATTTTTAAATTCTTTAGACCATGCAGGCTACGCTTTATTATAGGATTGAAATTCTTTGCACTAAAATCATGTGAAACATTGCATGCAACATCAGTCGTGACGTAGAGTTTTCATTTGCACATAATCATAGTAATCATACTCGTAAGCTATGGCCTGTTGACTTGGGTTTGGCGCATTAGGCGGCCAGCTGACTCTATAGCCTAGAATTTAAGAAGTTGTTTTTTTCCCTATCAGAAGAGATTCTCGCCAGTTGTCTTTCAATGTGATAAATGTTAAAGTTTCATTAAAAAAGAGCGAAGAGCGCACTAGGGCAGTCATCTTGGTCAATCTTTTTATGTAGCGTAATTAGTATTTGCTGTCATGTCCACCAGTCTACGATGGCAAACGATATAGCTTATAAGCAAGTTCTTCACACGCTCTCGTTCGGGTCAAACCGGCGATTTTTTTTGGACCAACGGAGCAACAAAATACGAGCAGCAACATGAATTAACTGCATTATCCGGGTCTTTCAGTACTTCGGAGACTGCTGCAACTGTGGAGCAGCCAGAAAGCCTGCAGACTGCTTGCCCAGAATCAGGTATTGGCCTTGACATTAAAACAGACGGAATTGATGATTCTGTGAAAAGCAGGTTGCTGACAGAACCGTGCAAACCTCACAAGTTGAACAAGTTTCATGCCGATTCAGCAAATCAAAAGCGAGCATTTCATTACGATTGGTTGTCTCAATATTCACTATGGCTTGCATACTCTTCTCTCTTGAAAGGCCCACTCTGCTGAACTTGTGTGCTGTTTCCTCAGTCAGTTTACCTTGGGTTTGCAAAGCTACTTTATCATTACAGTGTAAACAAAATATCACATAATCAATGAATCGCAAACAAAAAAAATTTTAAAAATGAAATCACCAAGGCATAAAGGTTCTATCGGAAATGCTGCCAATTTTCGACGTACATATCAGAAGCCAGAACTGGCTGTAATTCCACAGCTGAATGCAGCCGTTACAAATAGCAGAGAACCGGCACAACTTAAAATCAATTTTGTCTACCATTATTTTTTGAACAACTCATGACATTATTCTTCGCTGAAAAGACTTGTGATGGAAACTTTGGCAAATCGTTACGTTTTCGAATTGAAGCTGGTGACACAGTACTAAATGAGCACAGTGAAACAGCAGCAGGAAATGTTCGCTATACATCACACTGATTCCAAAATGAGCTATTAGCAGAATGCGAAAGTATATAAACACTCCACTTCCTATAAAATGCTTCCTAATGGCATGCGTCTCTGACAACCAGCCCAACTCCTGGCCTTCACGTGTGGCTCAGATATGGAGCCGGCGGAACTATTTTTAATAACAGGTGAAGGGGTTAATATTCAGTCAATGTCGGCTCCATAGGACAAAAAAAAAAAATAATTTATACAATTCCTACAAAAGAAAGTTTTACAACAAGGAAAAATGTACGTAGAAAATGAGGTTAACTAATGCTCAGAGTCGCAGGATGTTTAATCTTGTCCTTTTAAAAACATTGGGTCGAAACTGCGAATACAAAATTTAACCACTGCGGTTTCGATCAATAAAATATTAGTTGCCCTAGATACCGGTAAGTGATTTTGTTCATCCATGGCAAGGGAGAATTATAAACAAGTGTATAAGTTCTCTTGTCTTTTAAAACAGATTATTATTATAGAAATGAACTCACTTTCGTTCTGTAGCACTGAAGGGGTCGAGCTTCAAAATTCATTATTACCTGTATCATTATTATACTGTAAATGATGACAAAACATGACAATAAAACATCTGCATACATTTTAAAAAGGAATACAGGAATAAATATTTAATTATTTTTTTTTTAGTTTATTGTTTGAGTTATTTTTATTATAACATTCAGGCAATCAAATTATGCCCCTTTTTTAAAATTCATATTATTGAAAACAAGTCACTAGAAAAATGAACATCTACCATTTAACTATTCGTTGTTTATTTAGTTCTGAAAAGCAAACAAAATGTATAAGTATTATCATTGTATGGATGTTACGTAATCCAGGTGGCTAAACTGGCGGCACATTTAGCTCATGGCTTTTCTTGGATCAGTTTTGTTGTTTTCATAGAACATGAGCTCAATAAGAAAGATGGCGGCAAAGAGCAGAGCTTTATCTCGTACGTGTATTTCTCTAGGAAATTGGACTCCAAATAAGTCAGCATCAGTGAAGACTTCCTGAAACAAGCGGAAATATTTCTCGCCTGTAAACATTGTAAAGCGTACCAGAACTTTAAAATAGCATGTTTTATCGCCTGTAAACACTGTAAAGAGTACCAGAACTTTAAAATAGCATGTTTTCTCGTCTGTAAACATTGTAAAGCGTACCAGAACTTCAAAATAGCATGTTTATACAAATTAACAGTTACATTGGTGTCACCAGGTGAGGTTCGCAACCATCTTAGTCCCCTATGTGGCGTGACTGGGGTCAGGACACTAGCGGTTCCAAAACTTTGGAGTGGCGGGGGGGGCGATTCTTTTTCCAAACCCTAACCTTATGGCCCAGTAAACCACCCTAACCCTAAGCATTAACGCGCTTACAGCGCGCACACTCACACACACACATCTTTCTGAAAGCTGAACACCCTGTCATGTTCAATAGACTCACCCGTATCTCCCCCCCCCCCCCCCTTTTCGGCATTTGTCAATAACATGAGTTTAGGGGTAGTCTCATCATAAATCTTAGTCTTAATAACTAAATAAAAGCTTTCTGTTTCAAGGTAGAGATGACCTTCTTTGAGCCATGCCAAGGAAGCAGCCTCGTCGGTCTTCTCATCGTGTATTAGAGCCGGGAATATTCCGTGGAGTGCTTTTTATTCCCATTAGCAAATCTCATGCCATGCGTAATCTAAACCAATATAAACATTAGTTGTTTTTTTTTTTTAGGTTCAGTGGGGTTGCGTCATAGTTGTATTTTCCAAGAAATAAGAGGCTGGAGTTTGTATCTTATTTTTTAACTCTTACACAATTTGTATGTGCTCTGTAGTCTACGGCTTCCATCCCTCCTAGGCAGATATAACCTTATGGTGGAAGGAGTGTAGGCAGCGAAGTTTTGTTAACTGTTTTCTTGCGAGAATGTCATTATCACGTAGGTCTGTTTCACTCCATTTTATGAGACCCCAAAAAGTGTTAAAGAGTACTGAAAGGGCCCAGCTAATTATTGCAGTGATGACGTTCTTACCAGACACTTTGCTGTTGAGTATTTTGGTTAGTCTATGCTTATATCTAGAAATAAATTATTTTAACTGATTACAACATAATTTTTTTTAAACAAAGCTTATTTAAGAAAAAGAACCGCTAATTACTGCCATTTATCGCAAGATGACATGGTTTAGTTCCTTGTATTATATAAAATCAAATTAATTGATTAACTAATTGGTTAATTTTTAGATTTCTTCGTGTATTATCATCGACTATGAATAATCATGCAACATTTCCACTTTATACGAGAATGGGAAGTAGGAGTAAGGGGAATAAATCCGTATATATAATCAACATCTCTCATTAATTAGCATTTATTTACTTATTTTGATATAAAACATGATAATTATTGACCAACAATAAATTTAAAAATGTGCCTTTATCTCTATTGTTTCATATTTTGTCAGATAGGTCTACTGTAAATAATCGTGTAAAGTTTCAACTTCATCCGATAATGGGAAATGACAGAAAAAAACATGTTCACACTTTTTACCAGACAGAGTGAGTTGATATAAGCTTTGTAAAATAATTTATTATTACTATTATTGTGTTACTTACTTTGGCCAGACCAGAAAACGTTTTACTTATTTTCCCAATGGGTACATTCCCTTGGTACTCGTATATTTGAAACACATCCTCACAGCAGCAACAATCCCAGCGACATAAAGGCGCTAAGGAGAAGACAAGTCATACAGACAAGATTCTGTAGCATTCTTTTGTATAGGGCAGTTGCCTCTTGAAAAAGTGTTTGTGACATTTAGGTAGATCTACGTCACATTCTTAGCACCCAAAAAGTAATGCCCAAATTATCTATTTCTAATTATATTTATTTTGTGCCCCATTTAATAACCAGGGTAAACTAGGCAACCGCCTAGGGCCTCCCATTGGTAAGGGCCTCGCAAAAGTAAATATTTTTCGGCTAAAAATTGTGAACCTGGATCAAATCTCAAACCTAGCAGAGATCAATGTCAACTAGGCTAGCTCTAAGTCTCTACTATAACTCAAGGTTTATTTGTGAATGTTTAAGATTTTAAGATCTACTTGTTAGACGACCTATGTAAAAAGTAAAGTTCCCCTTCCAGGCAGATGATGTAAAGATCATCTGTTTCTTGCCCACGGTTGACAAGGGTGTCATATAGCCAGCACAAAGACCAACCGCCTTTTCCCCCAACAAATGCCAGGTACCCATTAGAGCTGGGCGGACTCAGAAGCGCCCTAAAGATCCTGAAAATAAAAATCCCAGTCTTCACCAGGATTCGAACCTGGGACCCTCGGTTCGGAAGCCAATCGCTTTACCACTCAACTATCGCCCCCCTACCTATGTAAGAAGAACCGTTTTGCTTCTTATTGGTAAATATGTCAAACCGCCGAGCCTGCTGCATCAAAAACGCAAACGAAAAGCGGAGAATGTAAAGAAGGGCTTCATTATATTTCCTAACTTGTCTGCATTGATTGAAACTTCAAGTTGTTGTTTTTTTTCAATCAACTAGTACTTGTTACATAAAATTATCGCTTTTCAAATTCACTCAGAGTTTAGGCCTACACTATTATAAAGCTACAAAGTTAAATATAAAAGGGATGGGAGATTGTACAGCAGTGAAATCACAACCCACAACCTCGATAAAGAAAGCCATCTTAAATAGTTGGGTCGGACAGTTGTACGGTACAATTACATCACGGTGTCATCCTTCCCCTCCCCCTAACCAGCTCCCACTAAAACTATTATTGGGTTCCCTGTCATTTCATCTTTGGCCACTTCATCGCTGGTCATTTCATCCTTGGTCACTTCATCCCCGTCACAGACATGCCTACAGTCCCGCATTATGCGGAACCGTCCCGCAAGATCATCAAAAAAGCTCACATGTTCCGCCGTTCCGCATTCACGATTTTTTTGTTCCGCCAAGTCTGAATTCTGACACTAAAAAAAAATCGCCGTTTTTTCATTTTTATTAATAGTGCGAATTGAAAATATACTGAGTGCAAAAAAAATATATATATAGGTCTGTGTTAATTGTTTACATTTCATCTCCTCCCGGACCCGGTTTGTCCTAAATTTACGAAGAAATGGTTGAGCTAGTTCTAGACATAGATCTACTGATCTAGTAGTCTAGGTCTAGATATTAGATCTATTCTTAGAATCTAGTAAGTGCTAAGTAGCCAAAATATTCCGTTCAAATCCCTTTCTTTTCCCGGCAATGGCTCTAAGATACTAGATCTAGTCTAGAGGCTAGACTAGGTCACTAGAAAAAAAAATTGATTACTATATTATATATAATATGATATATTGACATTATAGATCTAGACTTTATTCTAGAGATAGATCTAGTCTAGATAGATAGTAAAGTTTAGTACTACTCTAGTAGATTAAGTAGATCATAGATCTGACTTTGTAACACTAACTCCTTGAATTCTTGAACTCATTTCCAAGTAATCTAAGAAAACTTTCAAAAGGATTTTTAAAAAAAAATACATTTTCGTTATTAAAGATCTAGACCTAAATCATCAGTAAATGTAATTAATTAACTTAGAGTTAGACACAGTAAGGCTAAGGCCTAAATAAGGCTATAGATCTACTTTAAATTACATAGTCATAGTCTAAATTAGTTTCTAGATCTAGAAGTAGGGCTAGCTCTAGATAACTAAAAGTAGACTCTAGATCTATCTTAGTATCTAGAAATAGACTTAGAAGGTGATAGATCTCTAGATTTCTATGCATCATTATCATAATCATTATGTAATAAATTTATTTTAGTTCTTAATAAGTCTATAGACTATAGATCTTGACATAAATATTTAGATCTATAACTATAATATAATTATTATAATCTGTGTACTTAGAGGACTTATTAGATATAGTCTAGATCTAGACTAGTACTAGTTACTAGTAGACTCTTAAATTATTTTAGATCTAGAACTAGAGACAACATCTAGTCACATTCTAGTGTAACTAGAGTAGAGCCCTAGAATTAGAAAAGGATAGATAATCAAGTAGATCTAGAATAACCTAGACAAGATCTAGTCAATAGATTTAGATCTAGTAGTAACAAATAAAAATAGATAGTAACATTTGAGCCTAGGTCATTAGAATACATTTTGGTTAGAATTCATCATATAATTGATATAATATAGGAGTTAGAGCTATTGATTTTAAACAAAGGACATAATTATGAATTAAAGGTTTTCTTACTTTTAATTATACTATTTACATCTAATTTATAATAAGCTAACTAGTATTGTTAATAAAGTAATATAATTGAAGTTTTATTTATTGCGTACAATATGGCTGACAAACGTAAACGTGTGTATGTTCCACATTGGGGCCTAAAATTCCACATTTTCAACCTGAGTGTTCCACATTCTGGGTCTTGGGGGTAGGCATGTCTGCGGCGGCGTCATTTCATCCGCTGGTCATTTCATTCTCCAATCCATCAAATAATAAATGTAAAAAGTATGAAATTAACAGTATTTCATTGTTTTCTTGTCAGTTACAAGACAAAAAGTGTGACACATTAAATAAGAACAGAATGGAATGTCATTAAAATGTAAAAAATTTAACATTTATAGATATAGAGCTAAAAATTGTTTTTGCATGTTTATTAAAATCAAATAGATAAGCTATTGATAGTAGGTACAAAAGACGATTCATTGATTCGTATTGCTGTACATGATTTGTAATTTCTTGGCCAGTGTTGCGTATTTCTTGCAGTCAGCGTTTATTAGACTAAATAAAACGTTATATCAGGGTTTGAACTGACACGCTCATATTTAAGAAAGAACGATTGACAAATAAAGTGAAAGATGGCCATCAGGATATAAGTTATCAGCGGCAAGATCATAAGCAGTCTAATCGTTCTCAACTCTCAATAGATTTCACTACTTCCACCACACCTTGGACTTTGATGAAAAGTAATTAGCCTAGAGCGGCATGATCATAATTACTCTAATCTTACTTCTGTCTCTCAAAAGACTTTCCCTACTCCCCATCACACTTTGACATTTGGTCATTATATCGCGCAATATGCGCAGAATAATATTGGTATCCCTATATCAAACAGAAACAATAGAACTAAATACAAACCCCGCATTGCAATATAATTACTTATATACATATATTATTTCATTTCTCAACAAGTATGAAGAGAGGAGGGGGAACACTATAAAGACTATAATAATGTCAAAAATATCTATATAAATATTCTAAATAAACATATGTATATATTAGATGAAATTAGTGCTTAAAGACAAAGCCTTAACATCACAATTACACAATAACTTAGAAAAAATATTTAATTGAAGATGAAATGACCGGGATGAAGTGACCAATGATGAAATGACCAGGGATGAAGTGACTGGGGATGGAGTGACGGTGACCTATTATTGGTTTATTCGTTGATCCATACTACACTGAGCTAATTATATTCAACTGTAGAATGGGTGTCTATTATATTTTAAAATGTTGTTAGTGGTGACATTTTATTACTGTCACGGGAAAAATAGTTACCTTATAATACTTCGGGGCATTGAGCTGAATACACAGAATGAAATTGCAAATATAACACGAGCTCTGTAAGACCGGAAGAAAGGTCCTATGAGAGATCTGACCGAAAGTAAGGTCCTATGAGAGATCGAGAGTTTAGTAAGTTACAAATTCAAAATTTCGAGGGTGTAACCTGGTGCGGTCCGCACCTTGCGCATCTTTCTAGCGACGCCGCTGGGATTGGGACAAGATTCAAATTTAAAGAATGAAGGGCAGCTTTGAATTTTCTTAATTATGCAGACCAGCATTAGAATTATGTCCGAACCGTCTTTTCATAATATGGCATAGCATGAGCGTAGCCAAGACTTTTTTCGAAGGGGGTGTAAATGTTTCCCTTCCCCCTTATTTATACTTTTATGTGTGTGTGTGTGTTTGTAGGTAATCAATCTTCATTACATTTATTTTTTCGGATGTTTTTTTTTTGTTCGTAGGCACTCCTCCCTTGCCATCTAAAGCGGAGCCCCGGCGCCAAACATTATTTCCGGAATTTGAAAATGGTAAAAATGCTTTAGTTTTTCTTTAGAAGGGAGAAGGTAACCATAAAACCCTTTTTGGCTACGCTCATGAAATTTGGTGACTGTAGTTTGCTTAAGTTGGCTGCACTGGGGCATTAAGTAAAGTTTCCCTTTCAGACAATGAGGTCTGAGGCAAGTGATGGTTTGAATCCTACCCTCCTGACCACGCCATGTGTTATATTATATAGTAGGCCTAATTCTCTACAAAATATATAAAGTTTTATAACGCATCGAAAACTGGATGAATGCATACGTAGGATTACATAATGTATTCTATTTATACATGTATGTAGTATGGAAACTATAAACAATACAATAGCAGCCTAATGAGTTTGAAGCTTTTTGGTATTACTCATAGATTACAGACATTTCTTTAAAAAATATAATAGTTACGTTCTATGCTTTTCATGTGTCAATCTAGTCATGCATGTTGATCTGTGACTCAAAATATGCTAAATCATTTGTTTCATGGCTGACTCAGGCAACCCATTCCATTAAAAGATAAGAGAAAGCAGAACGGTTATAGAGGTACTTACTTAATGTGAAAAGCTCTTGCTTCCTCCTAGTTCATTCTCAAAAACGCGATTTGTATATGAATATGCCTTGACCCATTATTTAAAATATAAATCTCCTTTCATTAAATATCGGATGTGACAGCGCTATATAAATTATTGTAATAGTTTTCATGATTAATGACTTCATACTAAGCATAAGTTTGCCATTAATTATAATAGTATAAAATTTATTTAGATCTAGATTTATTTTTTAATTAAATAAAAAAAAATGTGTAAGCCTTAAGTGTAGTATTTTTAGATCTATATTTTTAAAAACTAACAAAAAGAAACTTACTATTTCTTTTCAAATCGCAGAAAGTAGAAGTTTATACCCATACTACACAGTAAATAAGTTGGGCAGTTTGCAATTTCGCGGCTGTGTGTATGTGTTCAAGTTAATTTCTATTAAGTATTGTTAAAGGCACATTCCTTGTCCCCTATGCTAGGACTAATTTGTACAAATACTCCTTCTTCCCTAGTGCTATTAGAGCATGGAATGGGTTGCCTGAGCTAGCCAGAAAAACCAGTGACTTGGCAGAATTTAAGTCATTGGTTAATATGCATGACTAAATGCATGACGCGTAGGACGTAATCATCTTCTTTTTTGAAGTAACGTCTGTATTATATAAGATAAGACATTAACCAACCAGTCGATGACCTCTGGAATTTCATCAAAAACCATCTTAAAAGCATTATAGAAAAGAGCTAATTGTAGCGCCTATTTATTTTCTTGTTGCTGCGTTATATCAATGTTTTCTAACTTAACCTCTCTCATCAATCTTTTTCGTTAACTGACAATGGAACCATCAGAAGTCGGGGGAGGGAAGGAGCAAAAAAAATAAGAGCGTCATCAAAGGTCCATGCCAAACACAGCCTCAAGACATCAAAGCAGTCCATGGTGCTCGTGCATAGCAGAAAGTTTTGCAAATGATAATACGTATAGTGTATAATGTATTTTTCTTGATATTCTTGTTGAATTTTAAACAAAATTAATTGTAATAATAATTTTAAAAAAAAACAACAAGAAAACTTGTTCTGGCCTTTGTGTCTTGCTGCTGTCACTTTTTTTTTTAAGTTGTCTGCATTGAAATTTTTTTTTCTTTGGTCGCGACCAGACCGGCCCACCGGGCATTTGCCCGTTTGCCCATATAGCCAGTCGCCCCTGCATTACACTATCGATTTTGGTACGATTTTCAAGCCGAAACAAATTTTTCGGGCCTGGCAATATCCCCACAGTGTGACTGTGACTAACCTTTGATTGTATAGGCAGGCATGTCGTCTGACTTGTAAACAACAAAATTGTACCAGACGAACGTAAGTTCTTCTTTGATGTAGCCAATCTCCTTCTGGCAACAGAACACATGATTCTGGTGGCTGCAAGGAAGTCACATGACCATAGCTTACATAAATAAGTCATCATAGCATATTCTCTCTCTCCCCCCCCCTCTCTCTCTCTCTGTTATTCTAAGCATTTATCTCTGTTGTCTTCATCATTCCTCTATGTCGTTTACAGCGTTCCCTCTATATTGTACACACCATTACATTACATACCATACATTTCGGGGGGGGGGGGGGCGGTGAATTTTCTTTCCTAACCCCCACACAAATACACAAACACACATATATATATTAGAAAATTGCAGGTCAAATATCAAATCTTCTATTCGCTGCACTGTATTAACGGAGCTCAGCGACTGGTAGAGATTTGTAACTATAGTTTCGCTTTAGTTTTTTATTGGAGTCGGGAGATGAAACATAAATTCTTTTTGGCTGTGCTCGAGGAATTTAGTAGCTAATTGTCGAGTTGCTTATCTTTTTGTTTTTGGAAGGGGGTTTTAAGCTACAGGGGGAATTTGGTGACTGTTAAGAGTTTTAGTTTTTTATTGAAGAGGGAAATTTTGACGAGCGTGGGGGTTCATATCGGGGGTTAAGCCCTTTCCCCCAAATGTCTACATCCATGGGACATATCATTCCCTTTATACTGTATACATCAAAATGATAATTCCCTCAATGTTGAGCATACCATTCCCTCTATAATCTACATACTATTCCCTCCCATAACTAATACAAATATTGGGGAAAAAAATGTATTTTTGGTGGAGAAATATTGAGTGAATCATAGAGTAAAAAAATAAAGATGCATTCACAATTAGCAAAGCTTAAGTAAGTTAAATGTGAACACCATTAGCCACCTACTAACGAGCTTACTACTACTGATTTGATTTCAAGTTTTGAAGACCCAAGTAAACTCTGGTTTCACTTACCTACACAAATCACAACAAGCAAAGCACAGTGGCCCCTTACAGGGCCTCATCGGGCTCTGAATGATCATCACCTCGCCCATGTTGACGTCATGCACGTGCATGGTATAAGCCCGACCGGAAGAACACAGCTGACGGAAGCAACAGCTAGACTCCTCGGCTAGGGAAAGAAAATGTTCAGTGGTTCAATGATATGGCAACTACAAAACAGTGATATGGTAACTAAATGGTTGACATGGTAACTAACATGCTGAGATGGGGATGGCATGGCAATTAAAACTATGGCACGTTAACGAAGGCGATGGCATGCCGCGTTGAAAAGGTAACATTTTGATGAGGTAACTAAGACATTGACATGGTAACTAAGGTGGTCATGGCGTATATTTTTATAAAGCTTATATTAGCTCACTCTGATAAGCAAAGTTTATCAAAACTTCCTTTATTTTGAACATTGGATACATCAAAAAGCTTTCCAGTTGCCTCCATGTATCCAATAGATCACAAATATAAATCCCGCCTTTTCCCCTTCGTACTAAAGAGGTTTCGCACTTTATCTTCATTAGTGTAATGATTGTTTGGTTTCTAACTTTCTGCACACAGCACCGTAAACATACAAGAGTAAGAAAGAGAGGTGGGGCGGAAATGACAAAGAACAATTATCATTATTTTCCAATCGCCCCGTTGTCAAATTAGATGGATGTATGGATATGACGAGACAGACAGAAAGACAAACAGATAATAAAAAAAAAGGTTGGGGCTATATCATTGTTAATAAAAGTTTTACCAATATCGCCCCACATACCAATAGCTCGGAGAGGACAGTAAACATTTTCCTTCATTCTGTGCATCCGAAAGTCCTTCTCCCAGTGCCTACAGCCGCTCGCTACAGCGCATCTTTTTCTCATGGTCTTGGTACTGGTCGATACTGAAGTCAGACTAGTCAGAGGCAGTATTGTTTGTTTGTGATGGGTTTGATGTCGTCAGATCAAACAAAACATCTTCCTCGCGTTCAGCATGGCGTCTTGTTTTGTTCACGCATAAACTGGACAAGGCTACGTTCCTCGTGACGTAAGGTAGACGAGTAGACTCTAGAATCGCATTGGCGAAGACTTCATAAAATGTCTTCTTTAAAGTAACGTTTTTAATGATTGATTGATTTATGTATTTTTTGCAGTTGCCTTTCGCGAACACAGAATGAAAAGTCTATTTACTAGCAGTAACTTAATAACATCTTTTATTACATATTACAATTAGAGAAGCAAGTTATGGAATACACGGAATTATAGCCAGAGGCGTCACTAGGGGGGGGGGGTGCGGGTCAGCCATATCCTATAACAATATCTGTTTCTAATTTAATATTTTCAAAGCACTTCTGACAGAAGACAAAACTGGTAGAACTTTTGGCAGTAATATGGAGAAGGCTCAGTTTCTTTCCGCAATCATTTTCCTTCCCATAATTCCTAGGGTCAAGCCGAAGCACATGCATGCATGCACCTACCTATGGAAAAAAGCTGTCGTCCAACTTCGTCCAATGCTATATATTTGTTTTTCGTTTCGAAGCCAACAATTGCTTCCAACAGTTCAACATTTTGTTTGACAATCACGTGGTTCAGCTAACAACATCACACAGGAAATAACAGTTGAAGAAGTATCATAAAAACAAGCAAAATGAAAAAAAAAAAATACTTTAAAGAAAAAAAAAGAAAGAGAGCTTATCCGTAGGATAAAACTACCCATTTATAATCTTTCGATATTGTAAGATTTATTTTCCTAGTTCGATATCGAACAAAATTAATTAATTAACTGATTGGTTACTTTTTTTTTTATTCATGTTTTCTTAGGAGCAATGAGTAATTGTGCAAAAGTTTTAACTTGATGGGAAATGGGAGAAGTAATGTGTTCAAAATGTTCATGAGACTTCCTGAACTAGACATTTTAGATCTTTTTTTGTAATGTCCTTGAATGTCAACAAAACTAATACCATGAGAATACTGACCTACAGTCACTTGTTTAAATCGGGAAAGCTGTAGGTTTTATAGTTATCTATTGTTAGCTTCAGACTCAAACTTTAAAACGTCGACCTATAATGGGGACTAATTAAGTTTATACTTTCAAGTGCGATTTCTTTCCCTTGTTTGAGATACCAAACACAATAATTTATTACCAATAGTTAGTAAACTACTCTGTTAACTTTCTACACTGATTCCTGTATTGTCAGGTAAAAGAAATAATTGTGAAATATTTCAGCTTGATCCGGGATTGAATGTCGGAGAAATAATGTGTACAAACTTTTTACCAGACAGACAGTGATTCGCTGGCACACTGGTTAGTGTATTGGCTTGAGTATGCCTTAGCCCTCGAGTTCGAATTCAGGTCGTTGATATTTTTTTAAATTAGTAAATTAAAAAAGCGATCACTCAGGTACCCCCTACTTTCTCCCCTACTCATTTCCAACTGGTCCAGACAAGTGATAGGATCATAACACATTGAGAAAGGTAAAAGCATGAAATTGTGCTAAACAAAAACAATTGGTACAAATCTTTGTAATCGCCCAGTTTCGTTGTTCTTAGTCTAGATCTATTACAAATTTAAATAGGCCTACATGACTCGGCAGAATTTAAGTCATTGACCTAGAAACACGCGATGGACATAATCATTTTTTTTTTTGTTTGAAGTAACGTCTATAAGATAAGATAAATGATTTAAAAAGTATTTTTGTTATTCTTGTCTGGTATGGTCAGACAAACCCTTTTGGACACCTGAATTAGATAAATTAGTAAAAGAAAGAAACATGGCCAGGAAGACTATAGAAAAAAAACCCTACTAGAGAGAACTAAACAACGTACAACAAATCGACAGGGCTTATAAGATACAAAATTAAAAAAGAAAAAGTGGACCACAACATGCGAACAACTAGATCTAAACAAGGATGGTCGAAAGGCCTGGACCCTTCTGCACTGGCTAGCAGGAAAGAAACAAATAACAAACCCCCAACCTATAAAAGGCACTGACGACATAATAACAGAAAACCTTCAATAAATATTTTGCCAGCATTAACAAATCAAAGCCAAGAAAACAACTGGACCAGGCCTTTAGTAATATCTTAAAGAAAGAAGAAAAAGCTCCAACAATCAACTGTCAGATCTTTGACACTCCCTTCACTCTACATGAGCTCAACACTGCCCTAAAAAGCCTCAAGTCAAGAAAATCCCCTGGACCCGATAAAATAACAAATGAAATGATTCGGGGACTAGGACCACAGGAACAAAACTGTATACTTAACTTTATCAACCATACATGGAAAACTGGAGACATACCACAGGAATGGAGAACCGCAAACATAATACCAATTTTAAGGCAATTTTAAAGAAAAATAAACCACCTGGAGACCCAAAAAGTTATAGACCAATATCTCTAACATCCAACATTGGCAAAATGGCAGAAAAAAATATCAATAACCGACTCTATTGGTGGCTAGAAAGTACTTCCTTACTCCACAATGCACAAGCTGGCTTCAGGAAAGCAAGTAGAACAGAAGACCACCTCTTTCGTTTTATCCAGGACACAGTAGAAGGGTTTCATGAAAACAAGCACACTACAGCAGTATTTATAGATTTGCAGCAAGCCTATGATAGAGTGTGGAGAAAAGGTCTATTTTTGAAGATGAAAAAAATGGGCATCCATGTAAAAATGTACAGCTGGATCAGGGCATTCTTAAAAAACAGAACCATCCAAAACCGATTCGAAGGTGCCATCTCTAGTAAAAAAAAAGTTTGGAAGAAGGACTAGCACAAGGTTCAGCCTTTAGCTGCACTCTTTCTAATCTTCATGAATGACCTCCCGGACCTCATTTCGGTCAATAAGGCAATTTGGACTACAGAGAAATATCCAGTGCTGACTAGATCCAAACTAAATAGAGCCCTCACAACTATCTCCACATATTCAAAATTATGGAAAATGGAAATAAACAAAGAAAAGTCAGTTTATTCAATATTTAGCCACAGCAACAAAACAGCAAAAAGAAACTACATCCTAAAAATAGACTCTCAGCCAATAAATAAAGAAGAAAATCCAACATATCTTGGTGTAAAACTAGACCAAAGACTGTCTCTAAAACACTTTATGGCAGATTTAAAAGAAAAGGCATCACAAAGATTAAACATAATAAAACACCTAGCAGGAACATCCTGGGGAGCTGAAAAGAAAACCTTAAGACAGTTATACACTGGATATGTCAGATCTGTAATGGATAACTGTCTCTCCATACAAGTAGCTGCCAACAAAACCTATCAATCATCATTAGATACAATCCAAAACCAAGCCTTGCGGCTAATTAGTGGAGGTATGAGAACTACTCCCACAGAAGCCTGTGAATTACACTCCAATATTGAACCTCTCAAGTTAAGGCGCAACAGAACAGCATTAGAAGCTATTGAGAGATACAGAAGGTTGGAGGATGATCATCCAACTAAACTACTAACACAGAGAAATAGGAAAAACAACCAAAAAAAGCTAAGGACTTACTTACTAACGAACTAGCCCTAAAACACCACCTACCCAATAACAGAGAAAAAATTACCAGGTTTTCAAACATTACACCCGGACTAAACTAACCTTAACAACCAACCATCAAAACACATTTACTAAATAACACCTTAACAAAAGAATCAAATCCACTGGAGATTAAAGTAGGCACCCTTGAAACAATTGAAAGCTGTCAAAAAACAGCTATCCATATTTATACAGACGGATCGGCTTTCAAAGCTACCATCAATGCTGATCTTGGTGCCTTCCTGGTCTTCCCTAAAAATAAACACTTTGAGATAAGCGCACCCTGTGGCGATTACTGCTCAAACTTCCAAGCCGAAATTGAGACAATTACCATAGCACTACAGACAGTGGAGAACAAATTATATGAAGGAGTGCAACCACCATCAGATATTGTTGTCTTTACAGACTCCCAATCTTCTCTGCAAGCACTTAACAGCAGCACCTCAAACAGCCCAAGAGAGTTGACAACACTCATTGTGATAATCCATCAGATGATATCAAAATTAAATATCAATATCACACTACAGTGGATCCCTGGACACATTGGCATCATGGGAAATGAAAAGGCAGATAAGCTATCAAAGGCAGGTTCATCTATGGAACAACCAGATAGACCTGTTAACTACCTCACCCTAAGGTCAATGTTAGTCAACAATCACAAAGAGGAGTGGCTCAACCGATGGGCATCAGGAAACACAGGCAGAGCCATGTACAAAGAAATGACTACGCCTAACAAACTGGACAGTATTAACTTCCTCCCCCGCAAAGAACAATCTACAATCTTCCAACTAAGAACAGGACACACACCACTATTAAATTACCACCTGAACAAAATAAACTCCACACAACTACCCCTTTGCAGACACTGCGCCCATCCCTTTGAAACCATAAACCATATCTTCTTTGAATGCCCCTCCCTAACCCACCTTAGGCAGACACTACTTCCACTAAAGCCCAACATAACCAACACCCTGTACGGCAGTGCTGAAGAAAACAGCACACTTTTTTTCCTTGGCACAGTCTACAAAAGAGCTGACAGCTCAGCAGCAATAAAGCTGGCTAGAAGAAGAAGAAGTCTGGTATGGTCATCAGGCCCACTAAAGTTAGGCAACATAAATTATAGTGATCATATCTTATCCTATAAAATACAGACATTACTTCAAAAAAGATGATTACGTCATATGCGTTATGTATCTAATCATGCATGTTAACCAATGACTTAAATTCTACCAAGTCATTGGTTTTCCTGGCTAGCTCAGGCAACCATTCCATGCGCTTATAGCACTAGGGAAAAAGGAGTATTTGTACAAATTTGTCCTAGCATATGGGACGAGGAATGTGCCTTTATCTTTGTGCCATTCTGAATATTTTATTGGGTTTTGTATTTGAAGATTGTGGTTCAGTAATTTATGTATAATTGCTACTTTACTTTTAAGTCTTCTATCCTGAAGGCTTTCTAAATTTAGTGATTTTACTAAAGGTGTTACTCTAATCAAATGTGAATATTCGTTTTTTTATGAATCTATCTGCTCTATTTTGTGTTTGTTCCAGTTTCTTAATGATTTCTTTAATGTCTTTTGTTCCTGATATACAGTTCCATGTATACAGATATAGTATGCATATGATGTTAATTTAGAGAAATGAATACAAAGAGTCATAGATCTAGATCTAAACTCCACACTGCAGTTGAACACATGCTACTTACATTGGCAAATACCGAAAGAGACTTAAGCTGATTTTCATCTAATTTTGGCATTTTGAAATTTTAAATGTATGAACGATTCAATAGCAGCTAACCTAAATTTGTCTTTTAAAAAAAAAGGAAAGATGTAAAATTAAGCCCTACTGTTATTTGCCTATCTCTGGGCATTAGAGCTTTGAGAGGTGCTCTTCTGGTGCGAAAATTTCGCACCGCGACCTACTTTAAACAAATTGGGTTTTTCCGATATTTCTAATTCTATAAATAGGTTTAAGTTCTGGGTCCTCGTCGACACGCTCATCTCTTCTACAATCTTCCGTGATCCGTATTCATCACTTTAATAAAGCCATTTCCGGGGAACTTGGCTGGCGCCTCGAGCACGGCACTTTATTGGCGCCCACTCTTTTTTTCATATAGTAATATAGGCTTATATATAATAATATATTCTAGGACAAATTTGTTAAAAATGCTTCTTCTTCAAAAGTGCTATTAGAGCATGGAATGGGGCTGCCTGAGTCAGCTAGGAAAACCCAATGGCTTTTGCAGAATTTAAGTAATTGATTAACATGTATTACTAGATTGACTTAGGACGGAATCATTTTCTTTTTTTGAAGTAACGTCTGTATTTTATAAGATAAGAAGAAGATAAGATCAAGAAACGAAACAAGAAATAAGTTGTAGGTGAAAATGTTAGATAAAAATTGATTTTCCAGAACTTGATTTTTTTTTCATTTCCAATTTCCAGAAAAATTGTATTTATCTTCAAAATCTTTTGGCGACCTTCTGCGTGTGGCTCCCATTTGAATGTGGTGGCCGGGATATGAGGCACCTTTTGCTCCTTCCCCGACGATCATCGAACATCCCGAAGGCTGAAATATTGTTCTTATTATCTATTGAAGCTCGACTCTGTCTGTCTGCCTGTCTTGATCTTGGATCAAGTTGAAAATTCCACAACTATTTACTTTACCTAACAAAACATGAATCAATGAAAAAATAACCAATTAGTCAATTAAGTATTGGCTATTGGCGAAAAGAAAATCTAAATCGACCACCTGCGGACAATGGTTATGCTTGCCCGGAGTGTAGCAAAATATGTAGGTCACAGCTGGGGCTGCGCAGCCACGGGAAATACTGCACCCCTCACTAATCTTCGGACTCGAAGACAAGCCTAATTATTATTATTATTAATTATTTTGCTTGATATCCAACGTGGAAAATAAATTTTACATTATCGAGATATATAGTTGTAAATGTTCAGTTCTTCCCCTCATACAAGCCTTTAGATAAGCTTGCTTTTTTAAATGTATTTTTTTATATTTTGCTAGTTAGTACTACAATTTTATCCTCTTCCCGTAGGAGGATGGAAAGGGTTGCCTTAATCAGCCAGGAAAACCAATGACTTAAAGTTTAAATCTCTAATAACATTCACGATTAGATTAACGCAGAGATACGCGTAGGAAGTAATCCTCTTCTCTTTCGAAGAAACGTCTTTAATTGAACAGATACTAATTTTAAATGTAGCCTATATAAAGTAAAATTAAAATTAATTTCAACTATTTACTGACTTGGTGGTGTGCATAGATAGGGCTTTGACAGATAAGGTCTACAAATCAATGTAAAAACAAAACACACCATTATGGCCAACAGTGATCAGGGTTTTACCATGTATGACAGGAGAGAAGAAAAAACGTGCAAGTGTCAGAAGTTTTAAATATCTTGGAGTAATCGTTCCAGTCGAGGGTACCAGACCTAAACTACTGGCCAGAATTGCAGTTCAAAGCAGCATTAGTGAAAACAATTTCGGCAAAATAATCAGATTGATGCGCTCTTTGATCACGGCGACATCTCTGAATGCTTGCGTCTCTACAACGGCAGAATTAGAAAAGATCCTATCCATTGAATCGAAATGGACAATGGTAAATAAGGATTCAAGGTACCACATACAAAGGCCACATCACAAAACGAGGAAATCCAAAACAGTATCTCAATGGCAATTGAGCCCCATGATGACATTCTGGACCATATCAAGAAATCTTCAGGCTCGCAAAGACCTTCCTGCAGGGAACAGTACCGGGGTAAAGAAGGATAGGCAGACAAAACAAGTGATGGGAAGACAATTGGGAATGAACAGGTCTGTAAACAAAAGAGACTCTTGACAAAAACGTGAAAAGGCCAGCGGATGTTATGTGGTGCCCCATAAGACAAAGGGACAGAACAGAAGAATTCATTTCCTCCGGTATCACCCCGCGATGGGATATCTTAGTCGGTAAATACAATCAACACGAAACATTTCGGTACATGCAAATAACAATACAAAACATCTTATGATATTTTGTTCTAATCAATATTTTAATGTGTTAATCAAGCTTCTTACACTTACATAAATGTAATCTAATGTGGTCATTACCTCTGTGTGACTGATCAAAGTATTTTACATTTCTTCAACATTGTTAATGTCCCTCCCAATAGCCCATTAATTTCGGGCTAGAAAAAAAAAAGGGGGGGGGGGGGAATGAACTGAATCAGTGTCGATGTACAACTGGACTTCTACTACAAGAGTCATCTGTAGAAGCAGACATACGAGCTTTGGTATTGTCTCATCCCCCTTCTTTCACCAGAATGGCCCTCGGTCAAGCTTTGTGCTTTTCGGACTGTCTTCAAGATGGTTACTAGCCCCGCTTGCTATCCCAGTCTGTAGGAGGTATGGGGCAAAAAAAAATAAATTCTTAATTGCTGAGTATATGTCTGAAATGTATTTAAATCAAAGTTAATGCACAGTGTTTCTAAACCTGTTACTTTCGATACCCCCCCCCCCCCCACAACTCCTCAGTGTTTCTCATACTTTTACTTGCGACACCCCCCCCCCCCCCACACACACACACATTCAAAAAATTTCATCGGTGGAACCCCCCTCCCCCTTTGTCCAAATATCCCCCCCCCCCCCTCAAGCAAGCTAGAGAGTCATAGGGAAGCACTGTGAGCTCGTCAAACTGAGTCAAATTGACTACCAAATATGTCAACGAAACAATTTATTTACAACTTTGGCCAAATGAGATAATAACAACAAAGTCACAAGTTTTGAAATGTTTCAATTCACATTAATATTTATGTATTTAAAACATTGTTTTCATTTTTCATTCCCGCTGTGCTTTTTTTTTTCTTCTGATTTTTTTTTTTTATCTTCGTATTTGTATGGCACGATCCAACATATTATCCGCCTTGTTGTTATTCTCGTAGAACATAAAATCTATGAGGAAGGTAGCAGCAAAGAGGAGCGCCTTATCGAGAACATGCATTTGTCTGGGCAACTGCACTCCGAACGTGTCGGCATCGGTAAATACCTCCTGAAAACAAACAAAGCAGATACGATTTGTATAAGTGCACTTTGGTTGAGTAGATAGGGCAGGTAGGGGTTCGGTGTAAGGGAGGAAGGAAATAGAACGTACACATGCGTGACAACTTGACTCGTATGTGTGTGTGTATGCGGTGACGTTGGTGTGTGTGGTTTATTCAGTAGCGTAGCTAGGGTATATGCTGTCCGGTGCGGCAGCTCCTCCTGATGCCCCCCTTTCTAAATAAAAAGGAAATAAAACAGCGGAAAGACGTTGCTTTTTTCCCTAATAAAGTGTATTCATTCAGATTCACACACACAAAAAAGACTACAAACCAATCTTACGTGCTTTCTTGTTGGCTTAAGTATCAATAATTGAATTGGAATCATTTTTTCATCAGAAGTTTGTCATCGTTGTTTCTTGAACAACGTTTGACGTTTCTCCCATATGTCACACTTACCGCAATGTACAGACATCAAGAGGACGATAGTCGGAATGATTCTTCTAGAATCTAGATATTTTGTTATAAAGAGAGTTCAACAGGTCCTTGTTTCAACAGCTCTTTGTTTCAGCAGGTCCTAGTTTCAACAGGTCTTTGTTTCAACAGGTCCTAGTTTCAACAGGTCTTTGTTTCAACAGGTCCTAGTTTCAACAGGTCCTAGTTTCAACAGGTCTTTGTTTCAACAGGTCTTTGTTTCAACAGGTCCTAGTTTCAACAGGTCTTTGTTTCAACAGGCCCTAGTTTCAACAGGTCTTTGTTTCAACAGGTCCTAGTTTCAACAGGTCCTTGTTTCAACAGGTCTTAGTTTCAACAGGTCCTTGTTTCAACAGGTCCTAGTTTCAACAGGTCCTAGTTTCAACAGGTCTTTGTTTCAACAGGTCCTAGTTTCAACAGGTCCTTGTTTCAACAGGTCCTTGTTTCAACAGGTCCTAGTTTCAACAGGTCCTAGTTTCAACAGGTCTTTGTTTCAACAGGTCCTAGTTTCAACAGGTCCTTGTTTCAACAGGTCCTAGTTTCAACAGGTCCTAGTTTCAACAGGTCTTTGTTTCAACAGGTCCTAGTTTCAACAGGTCCTTGTTTCCGAAGTTTGGAGGCTTCAGAAGAAACTGCGCCTCGTTGTTGACGTCTTTTTCGTTATAGTGAATGTCGCCAGGAGCATTGTCTAGAAGGAATGAATTTCGATCTGTGGATTCAATAGTTGCGAAGGCGACAAAAGTTCATATTTATCTGCCACACCATGAAGTTGCTCAAATTGGGTGATTATTTCTTGAACACTTAAACAATCCAGTCCAAGGAAGAATAAATTTCCCTTCGTAGCTCTTTCTTGTGCTTTAATACAGAATTTTCACCTTTTTTTTTTTTTTGCCTGGCATCGTTTTCTTGTGGCCAATACGTCTTGGAGGCTCTGCACTAATTCCTATATCTGAACACATGCTTTCGACAAAGATAGGCTTCTACTGGCTTCAGCAATGTCCTCCCTGTCAGTTAAGAATGTCTTTAATGTTTTTACTTTGAGTGCGCAGTCTTGAACAGACAATTCTTGTTTTTGAAGGTAGATTTGCGCATTGCTTATATCAATGAATACAGGGGTACATCCTCAATGTAGGTGAAAAAATAAAAGACTGCACAGTAACCAACAATCCACCTGCTACAGATCTAGATCTAGTAGAAGAATTTTCATGTGTAAACAATTTATCTTAACCATCTTGACGGCTTCTGTCACTCCAAAATTGCAAAATGAATAAACTTACACTCTCATTCTCAAATCGACACTATAATTCTTTAAAGTTAATATAACTGTTAATAATGACACTTAAGAATCGTCCTTTTTTCTTAAGCATTTGTTTTGGCATTAATCACACCAGTAAATTATTGTATTACCTTTCTGGCTACTGTACGGCAACTTGTCAATATTTTCAGCACATAATTTGAGGCGCATGCGTATTATACAACAAATTCCAATAGTTAATTAACTAATTCGTTTTTTTTTAATATTAATTATTATTTAGTCAGGTACAGGAAATAATAGTGCAAAATATCAACTTGATCCGAGATTGGGTGTGTAGAAACTTTCTACCAGAAAGACAGAGTGAGTTGATAAAAGATTTGTAAAAATGGTCCCTGTATCTTACGAGAGTTTTTAATTTTAAAAAAAAATAAAAAAAAACTAGCCAAGATAGAGCGGTTACTTAAGGTCGTACAATTTATTTTTACTCTTAAAAGATTTAGAATTACGTGTTTAATCTAAACTAAACAAGCAATATAAAAAAGAAAAGAATACTTTTTAAAAACAAAGCTTTTCTAAAGGAAGGAACCAATGAGCAGTATGTTCCCCTTATTTCGAAATAATAAAAAAATTTATCACCGACAGTTAATTAACTAGTTTTCAGAATTTATTTTTTTTATTAATTCATGTTTTGTCTGGTTGAATGTATAATTGTGCCAAGTTTTAACTTGATCCGAGAATGGGAAATGGGAACTCACGTTCAAATGTTTAACCAGACAAACAGAGTTGATATAAACTTTGTACAAAATTGCTGGATTTTGTATTAATGTTTTTTTGCTATTTTATTTTCTGTTTATTTTATTAACAAAAGTATTTTAATGAATCACTCAAATTTTTTTTTTTTTTCAGTTTCACATTTAACCTTGTGTATTTTCAATAACTCGCGCAATTATTAAAAAAAAACTTTTTTAAAATCATACTATTGTTTGTTTTTCAAATTCATTATTCCTGGTATTCATTAAAAACAAAGAGTAGACAGGTTGTTCGTTGGGTCTACTCAATGTACAAAACAAAGAGTAGACAGGTTGTTCGTTGGGTCTACTCATTGTACAAAACTTACTTTCCCAATGCCTGCAAACTTCTTACGTATCTGTGCGACAGCTGACCCTTGGTAGTCGTATACGTAGTAGACGTCATCACAGCAGCAGGCATCCCATCGGCACAAGGGAGCTGTCAAGCAAAAGTAGGACTGGACATGACATTTGCTCACACGCAAGAATATACGTTGGGATTCAAATGATAGCAGGAACGATATTATACCACGAGATTTGTATCGGGTGTCCGAAAAGGTCACTGTGCAGAGTCACTGTGCAGAGTCAGTGCAGACACTGTTAGTGTGTGATAATGTGCAATAAAGAACGTTTAGGTATGCGTTTGTTGTAATGGTGGGATGGGTGGTCGAGAGGCTAAGTACGCTTGAACTTGGCTTGGCTTTGCTACCAATGAAGGGGGCTTGAGGTTCGACACCCGACTTGAGCAGAGTTGTGTTTACTGAGCGCCTAAAGGCATCACGACAAAACCTTCTCCCAGATACCCCCTCCCCCACCGGTCCACAAATGAGATTGGACCATAGCGATCTGAGCAGGCTATAAGCAGGAAAGTAACGCTATATAAAAGCAATAATTTAATGGTAGACTATCTCTCTTTGTAATCAAGTGACAGCATTAATACGAGGAATTTCTTGGCTTTATTCAGCAAGATTCATCTCAACAGTAAACACACAATGGAGTACAATGGTCGTACATTTAAAAAAAACAACTTCGGTCACTATAAAGCAGCTTTTCGGACACCTGTTATTAAGTTTAGTAAACTGAAGTACACAAACATCTTTTCGGAAAGTGAAAATTGGGACAGTTGAAATTAGCCCTTGTGAAGTGTCACCAGAGAATGCCGACCATGTCCTTCAGAATAGCATACTCTATCGAGAGGCTCGAAAAAGACACTAGCCCTAAAACACCCCCATAAAAGGAAAACTTTATAAGAACTGCCTGATCTCAAATATAGGACAATATCTAGAGCCTTCCAACATGAATATCAGAAAGCAGTAAAAGGAAAAGAAACATCGTTAACATTGCAGCTAATACGTGCGTAAAATGGTTTATTACGTCTGTAAGAGGAGGCGCGGCAAAGCGCTTGGTTTCCGAACCTGGGTCCTGGGTTCGAATCCTGGTGAGGGCTGGGATTTTTAATTTCGGGTTCTTTGGGCGCCTCTGAGTTCACCAGCTCTAATGGGTACCTGACATTAGTTGGGAAAAAGTAAAGGCGGTTGGTCGTTGTGCTGGCCACATGACACCCTCGTTAACCGTAGGCCACAGAAAGAGATGAGCTTTACATCATCTGCCCTATAAACCACAAGGTCTGAAAGGGGAATTTTAATTTACGTGTGTAAAATGTGTTACATGTTTCGGATGCTCCTTCAGATTCCGAAGATAATTACAACCTAGCCCAAACCTCCAGCTGGCAAGGTTCAAACCCGTGCCCTGAGACAACCGAACGGCAGTCCATAGCGCACACCATACGACCAGGCACCCATCCCATCCAGGTAGCAAACATCAATCTTAATGACAGGAATTGGAAAAAAATAAAAATCTATACAAAAAAACAAAAAAAAAACTAGTAAACTTTTATTACTATTTAATGCTAAGCGTTCTCCTGTTGGAAAGTTTACATCTTTAGCACTAGACATGTCACGTGTTCTAAATTTATTCTAAAATCTAATTTGAATTTACCATTGATTGTGAAGACGGGGTTATCGTCGTCCCTGTAAATACGGAAGGTGTATTGAATTAAGGAGCAGGATTCCTCCACGTAGCCGATTCTTTTATTGCAGCAGTAAACATGAATTTGGTGACTGTATAATGCAATACAATACTATAAGAGAATGATGAGAAAATACTTTTTTTTTTTACAAAGCTTATATCATCTCTGTCTTTCTATCTCGTAAAAATTTTAAATATGCAATTTGTCTCACACCCATTCTCGGTGCAAAATTTACATATTTATTCATTGTCAAAGATAATACATAAATTAATACATCAATGGTCCACAAATCAGTTAATTAACTAGCGCACATGAATTAATTTTGTTTTAAATAGAAAAGGGCAGATAAATCTTACAGTATCGAGAGATAAAGCAGTAATTGTGTGGCTTGTTTGCTTACGTAAACTTTGGTTTTAAAAAGTATTTTTATCTATATTTTGTAAATTATTAAATTAAACCATTTTATAACTTATAACAGATTTCCCGTGGCTTCCTGATTTACCAGGAGCTTGTAAAATATACGAAAAAGTCCTGGAAATCTCCAGACATTACTAAAATATTTTGAAAACTCATAAAAATCTCCCGAAATATATAGACAAAAATTGTCATTTTGGGTTGTCATTCTTGCTATTGAGCGTGATCTATGTTGGAAATAGAAATTTTATGATATAATGTATGACTTTGCTACACTCAAGACTCGTAAAGTAATTCTGTACGTAGTAAAGAATGAATAAAATGCAAATACGAATCTATTTTCTAATACAAACTCTTAATTTTCATTTATTATCCGTATCCCTCCCCAAGTCCGGCCCTGCTATTTAGTGACGGGTGAATACTACTTTGTTCGCCCCCCCCCCCCTCTTTTTTTCGCCACTAAAGTTACGTGGGGTAACTCTAGTTCGACTTGTAGAAATAAAAGAGTGATCTTTTCTTTATTTCTTGGTGTCCAAACTGTTTATCCATGAAGAGAATTATATATATATATATAGATTCTTACTTAAATACTAACCTACATGGGTCACAACAAGCAAAACAGAAAGGGCCCATACAAGGGCGCCAGGGGGATCTCAAGGTCAGCACCTCGTTCAAGTTGTTGTCCATAACGTGAAGCATGTGAGCTCGACCAGTGGTACAGCATTGTCTGGTCAAACAGTCGGACTCTTCACCTGTGTCAGACAAAAGAGAAAGTTTAGCTCTCCATTCAGCGAATGCATCGCTATTTATAAATAACTGGCTTAACCAGAGGCGTAGCGAGCAATATATAGGCGCCTCTCTGTGTGTGGCGCCGCCCTGAGGGTAGCTCCCGGGGTATCTTGCCCCCCCCCCCTCACTACTTTTCTGGGCCCAACAGTTTTAGTTCTTATTTCTCGTGTGTGTGTGTGTGTTATGTTTATTTCAACTGTGATAACCCATTCAAGTGATCATTGTACAAGTCAAGACTCATTTTCTTGAATTGAATTTGGAAACACAACGCTGAGTTAGTTCATTGTATCCTAGTCAGTGGCGTCACTAGGGAATTCGAGGGGTGCGGTACGCACCTGGTGACACCCTTTTGGGGGTGACACCCAAGTTGGAAAATTATATCCTGGCAAAAGCAGACACATCGGATAAGATAACAATAATAAAATATTTAGATATATGCCCAAATATGCCTAGATCAATCGAGACACAGCACAACGATATACCATATCTGTCTCAAAGTATAACAAAGGAAACCTGTTGAGGGGATGTTAAGTCTGTTTCTAACTTTAATTAAATTTCATTGTAAAATTTGCAATAACATTTGAATAAATGTCATAAAGAGTGGAATTTTATAATAGAATTAACACTCATTTTACATTTGAGTAACAATCAATAAAAGTAGGTAATCAGCTCACTGTATTGGTTCAACAAAAAGAACTTACTAACAATAGTGTTTATTGGAACATATTTGAAGAAAGTTTTTCTTTTTGGGGGGGGGGGGGGGTGACAACCTGAGCTAACCGCACCAGGTGACATTGACAAGAGTGACGCCACTGATCCTAGTAGTGTGTTGAATAGATGTCAAAGGCACCTCCGAATCCGCGTATGGCATATGATTGTGGAGGCAATACAAAGCTCTCTCCAAGACACAGTCGTGACATGGCCTCTAAGTGGGAGAAAGACTCAGTGATAATGACAATCCTTTAGAAGAAGGTGATTGGGTTAAGGTGCAGGGTTATGGATTGGGATTGGACTTAGTACTAATGTTAGGTTTATTTAGGTTCAGTAGTAAGGCTGGAGGAACTTGTCAATCCAGTGCTCACACTCTAACAGCCCTCACACACACACACACACGTATGTATCTCGAATGGCGCACGATGCATGTGTTGGCTAATACTTACCTACTTGTAGCAGAAAGCGGCCTATTTCGTCATAGACTCGGTACTGGTTTGACGTTTCGAAATTAATGAACGCCTCCAGGAGTTCAGCCTCTTGTTTGACTATGATCATGCCAAGCTGTGGTGTAGAATAATAAGACATTGAATAATTGTTAGTTACATGTACTCCTAGATCAGAGTAACAGCATGCTAAGAGAAAGAGATTGAGAAGCATAATAAGAGAAAGAGATTGGGAAGTATGATATGAGAAAGAGATTGAGAAGTATGATAAGAGAAAGAGATTGAGAATTATGATACGAGAAAGAGATTGAGAAGTATGATAAGAGAAAGAGATTGAGAAGCATAATAAGAGAAAGAGATTGAGAAGTATGTTAAGAGAAAGAAATTGAGAAGCATGATAAGAGAAAGAGATTAAGAAGTATGATAAGAGAAAGAGATTGAGAAGCATGATAAGAGATTGAGAAGTATGATAAGAGAAAGAGATTGAGAAGCATGATATGAGAAAAAGATTGAGAAGCATGATAAGAGAAAGAGATTGAGAAGTATGATAAGAGAATGAGATTGAGAAGTATGATAAGAGAAAGAGATTGAGAAGCATGATAAGAGAAAGAGATTGAGAAGTACGATACGAGAAAGAGACTGAGAAGTACGATACGAGAAAGAGATTGAGAAGCATGATAAGAGAAAGAGATTGAGAAGTATGATAAGAGAAAGAGATTGAGAAGCATGATATGAGAAAGAGATTGAAAAGCATGATAAGAGAAAGAGATTGAGAATTAAGATACGAGAAAGAGATTGAGAAGTATGATAAGAGAAAGAGATTGAGAAGCATGATAAGAGAAAGAGATTGAGAAGTATGATAAGAGAAAGAAATTGAGAAGCATGATAAGAGAAAGAGATTAAGAAGTATGATAAGAGAAAGAGATTGAGAAGCATGATAAGAGAAAGATATTGAGAAGTATGATAAGAGAAAGAAATTGAGAATTACGATCGAGATAGAGATTGAGAAGCATGATAAGAGAAAGAGATTGAGAAGTATGATACGAGAAAGAGATTGAGAAGTACGATACGAGAAAGAGATTGAGAAGCATGATAAGAGAAAGAGATTGAGAAGCATGCTAAGAGATTGAGAAGTATGATACGACAAAGAGATTGAGAAGCATGATAAGAGAAAGAGATTGAGAAGTATGATAAGAGAAAGAGATTGAGAAGCATGATAAGAGAAAGAGATTGAGAAGCATTATAAGAGAAAGAGATTGAGAAGTATGATAAGAGAAAGAGATTGAGAAGTATGATAAGAGAAAGAGATTAAGAAGTATGATACGAGAAAGAGATTGAGAAGCATGCTAAGAAAAAGAGATTGAGAAGCATGCTAAGAGAAAGAGATTGAGAAGCATGATACGAGAAAGAGATTGAGAAGCATGATAAGAGAAAGAGATTGAGAAGTATGATAAGAGAAAGAGATTGAGAAGTATGATAAGAGAAAGAGATTCAGAAGCATGATAAGAGAAAGATATTGAGAAGTATGATAAGAGAAAGAAATTGAGAATTACGATCGAGATAGAGATTGAGAAGCATGATAAGAGAAAGAGATTGAGAAGTATGATACGAGAAAGAGATTGAGAAGTACGATACGAGAAAGAGATTGAGAAGCATGATAAGAGAAAGAGATTGAGAAGCATGCTAAGAGATTGAGAAGTATGATACGACAAAGAGATTGAGAAGCATGATAAGAGAAAGAGATTGAGAAGTATGATAAGAGAAAGAGATTGAGAAGCATGATAAGAGAAAGAGATTGAGAAGCATTATAAGAGAAAGAGATTGAGAAGTATGATAAGAGAAAGAGATTAAGAAGTATGATACGAGAAAGAGATTGAGAAGCATGCTAAGAAAAAGAGATTGAGAAGCATGCTAAGAGAAAGAGATTGAGAAGCATGATACGAGAAAGAGATAGAGAAGCATGATAAAAGAAAGAGATTGAGAAGCATGATAAGAGAAAGAGATTGAGAAGTATGATAAGAGAAAGAGATTGAGAAGTATGATAAGAGAAAGAGATTCAGAAGCATGATAAGAGAAAGAGATTGAGAAGTATGATAAGAGAAATAGAATGAGAAGCATGATACGAGAAAGAGATTGAGAAGTATGATGAGAGAAAGAGATTGAGAAGCATGATAAGAGAAAGAGATTGAGAAGTATGATAAGAGAAAGAGATTGAGAAGCATGATACGTGAAAGAGATATAGAAGCATGATCAGAGAAAGATATTGAGAAGCATGATAAGAGAAGGAGATTGAGTAACATGATAAGAGAAGGAGATTGAGAAGCATGATAAGAGAAAGATATTGAGAAGCATGATAAGAGAAAGATATTGAGAAGCATGATAAGAGAAAGAGACTGAGAAGCATGATAAGAGAAAGAGATTTAGAAGCATGATAAGAGAAAGAGATTGAGAAGCATGATATGAGAAGGGCGACCTATTTTTCAGTTTTTGTCTTCACTAAGACTCCACCAACATATTCTTGAACCCGGGCCCACGAGTACCTTGCTACGCCACTGCTTCTTTCCCTTAGTTCGACATACCAAACAAAATAATTAATTACCGATAATTAATTAATTTTTGGTTAAATTTTAAATTGATTCTTGTGTTGTCAGGTAAAAGAAATAAGTGAGCGATAGTTCAAATTGATGCGATATTGAGTGTCCGAGAAATAACGTGTACAAGCTTTTTACCAGAAAGACAGAGAGATAGTTGATAAAAGCTTTGTAAAATATTTCTAATCACACAGATTTATTGTTGTTGGTCTAATTCTATCACACATTTAATTACACGACTGATGCAAAGGAATTGATGTAATAACATTTTGTATAAGCTTTTTTTTTTGTTTGTTTGTTGAGTTTTACTTTGTTGTATTGTCTTGCTTAGGCGACTCTAGCCCTTTATTAGTCGATTGAAGTGCACAGATAGACCCACCAAGAAGCATCATCAACTGGATACTAAAACTTAAATTAGTATACCCAAAAGGCCTACAGCCAATTTCTTGATATTTCTTCAAAATTATTTTTTTGATATTTCTTGATATTATTTCTTGATATTTTTTCTATGTATTGTTTCTTGGTGTTATTTCTTGATTATATTTTTGATAATATAGTGTGAGTTGACATAATTTATAGCGGCCACAGAAAGGGGAAACGATTCTATTAGTTTTGTGTGGTCTGTTTATCCGTCCGTCCTTCCCTTTAGATATCGTAAACTAGAAAAGATATTGAAAATCCGACATTTTAGACCATTCAAAGTTCTGATGCAACGGCTACTTTTATCTCTTCTCAAAACGAAAAAAAAAAATAAATTTTACAATCAATTATGTAAGCAGTTTTTTCATAAAAATACACACTTTTTACAACTATTCACTATTAATAGTAGGCCTAACAAACACGTGAATGATATGTAGTAAAGAAGATGACCATTTATCATATTTTCAACACATTTATGCTAACGGTTTTAGATTTTGTGAAAAAGATGTTTACTTTTTTTTTAAGAGAAAAAATCTAACTAGTATTCATATAAGTGGAGCATAATTTAAAACAACAATTAATAAGTAGTTTTTCATATTATCGCGCGAACTGCAGCGTCTGGATGAACAGCTATAGAACAATTAACCAAAGGAATTTTTTATTTAAACGGATTTTTTTTTCTTGAGGGTAGGAATAAGAGATGATCCTTTACAAATCAATTAGGTAATCATTATATGACAGCAGTTAGGATAGGTTCGCATCTAAGTTCACCTTCACTTTCACCTATCCCTTGGTCTTCTGGACCGTTGAGGCACCACACAGGATCTGTCAACCATTTTTCTCCATTTTTCTCTGTCGTTTGCCTTTGATAGAATTTTATTCTGATGTTCTTTCTGAAAATATTGAAACCTGCCTTTTTACCTGCCTGAGTGGACCACTTCGGGGGCCGATTTTGAGTTTTTGTTTTCACATAATTTGTCTTTGTAACCTTGTTTTCTCATGTTTTTTAATTTGCTAAAAAGGAATGGCAGTGGGCAGGTATCAGATAGAATTTGGGCTAAGTGGGCGACTTTGGTTCTGCAAAAGTGAAGCCCTGTGTGCTGCTAACTGTTTGAGGGTCATCGTTTGCATGTTAATATATAATCTATATGATATATATAATATAATATATGACATAATCTATATGGTATACAGTAAAGGAGATCTAGATCTATACAAAATCTGGGTTATTAAGAGGGATAGCCCATTCATTCCCACCATTACAAAGTGATAGATCTTTGTTTATGTGGTAACATCAGTAGTCTAATAATATTCCCACTAGAAGGTGATATATTTGTGTAATTGTAACATCGACAGTTTAATGATTTCTACTAATGTGATGGGGCTGAAAAATTCCACTTACATTTTTAAATACTGACAAAAATTGACGCTGATTTTCGTCCAATTGCGCCATGTTCACTCGCTTTCTTTGACTCAAATCAAAACTAGATTCTGCATATTACTTAAGACTATGTTCAGGTGTTGAATATGCTTATGTTGCCATATCATTTCTTTAAAAATGTCGTGGTTATGTATTAGGTAAAATTATCTCTTCTAACTAGTCCTCTGGCTAATACATAATATCTAGATCTAGATTAGAGTGACTAGAGTCTAGCTCTACATTTCTATGCCTAGACTAGTCCATTTCGTTTAAACTTATAGATAGAATAGTGCCAGAAAGTGTAGCTTGGACCATCGGTTATTTCCGGAAAGAAATGGGAAAAATAGTTCAGAAATTTTAGAAATATTCATTCTTTGGAGCTATAATAATAATAACACTCGCCACAAGAGGTTCTCGAGTCTACTGAACATCTGCTGTACTGGGATAGGCCTAGTCTGACCGACAAAACGGTAGATTTCAATCGCCCTGATCTTCTGTTCGTTGATAAAAAAGAAAAAAACCGCTACCATTATCGACATCGCCGTACCACTGTCTCATAATTTAAGAAAAACTGAGATAGAAAAACAAATTATGGGAACCCAGGCTTGGAGATTAAGCGTCTATGGAAATTGTCCAAAATAACAATATACCCCATTGTTATATCAACCGAGGGGATAATAACAACTGACCTCACAGATACCTTCAAGGCCCTTAACATGCCTAGGAACATTCTCGTTGCCTGTCAGAGGGCGGTACTGCTGCAGACCTGCCACATCACCAGAAAATTCCTCAGTGGAAACTGTTAAAGGAACTACGATGAATTTTGTTTCTCTTTTGCGAAACTCGACCCTGGCAGCGCCAGAGAATGACTACTCGTTCGTTTCTAACATAATAATAATAATAAGCATTTTTTAAATAGGGATCTTTCAATGTGTCTTTAATTTAAAAATCTCTCATTTTCTAATGTTTTTCTGTATGTTCCATTATATCACGAACATATTTTTTTCATATCACTTTTTCTTCTTTAGTTATCTTTGTTCCCATTTCAGACCTTGCGGACTTCTTTTATCTTCTCTGTCCACTTCTTTTATCTTCTCTGTCCACTTCTTTGATCTTCTCTGTCCACTTCTTTTATCTTCTCTGTCCACTTCTTTGATCTTCTCTGTCCACTTCTTTGATCTTCTCTGTCCACTTCTTTTATCTTCTCTGTCCACTTCTTTTATCTTCTCTGTCCACTTCTTTTATCTTCTCTGTCCACTTCTTTTATCTTCTCTGTCCACTTCTTTTATCTTCTCTGTCCACTTCTCCTAATTTTGGTTTATGTCCAGTTCTCTTAGGCTATCTTCTCTGTCCACTTCTCTGTTGTTGTTATTTTTTTTAGGGAAACTCCGATGGTTTTTCAAATTTGAGTTATAGACATATTTAAATTCTGCGTATAAAGTTTTAATAGTAAACATTTTACCATTTTTTATTTAAATGCTTAGAAACATTTATATTTAATAAATTAGTCAGTAAATTCTTGATATCTGAAAAAAAAACGGGGTTCTTTGAGATTCTGTTTTAAGCTAGTTCATACGTCACTTCCATCAACAATACTGAAAGAGAAACTAGATTTGACCAATCGTATCGCTTCATTCTTACAGTACCTGTTATGCTTTGTGACGGCCTAGTCCAGAGCTATGATACAATTATATATATAAATATATATAGGGCCGCCGCGAGGGTTGTGGCCACCTGCGTGCGAAGTTTAAAGATGCCGCTCCCCCCCCCCCCCTCTAATTTTAACTTAGCATTTTTTGTAAAGAATGTAATGAAAAAGAAAGGAAACTATGTTTTAATTATACCACACTTTTTAGGTTTTATTTTTCATTTATAATTTTAACACTAAGTATAGAATCCAAATTTAGGTACTGAAATTTCACTAAAATGAGTCAGTTTCACAAACCTATATATAATATGTCTATGGTCAGTTGTTTTTTGCGAAATAGTGTTACCTATATAAATTGTAAGCGTTGTAAAAGTTTCTTCATGGAGATAGAATCGAAGATGAGGCAGGTTTTTGCTCAAGTCGGACAATAGTATTATGCGAGGGACATTCTAGGTAGGAATACATATTGCGTACGTACGTCTGTGAGCTTTTTAACAATATTCTTCGTGTTAAGTAAGACGTCTCTGTTGCGGAGGTTTTATTCACACAAAAGTCGTCACTATTATAAAGTGCAATAGGAGGAAGAAATTCGACTATTCTTAGACAAAAACAATCCAGAAAAATCGCACTAGCGGAGACGTTTTAAAATGTTTTCTTGAAAACGTTTTGACCCATATTGTTGCACAAGCGCCTCGCAAAAAAGCGGTCTACATTTAAAACGATCTCATTAGAAGATAAAACGCCGTCTCCTACTTAAGAGATTTAATTTTTTGAACATGTAATTTTACTAATGTTCAAATAAATTACACTGAAAATAAAACATGTTTTCGACGCCCCCTCTCCTTGTTGTTAGATGGTCGTTGACTTGTCGCTATAAACAGCTAGTACAACTGAACCAATGAAGGCGTTTTATATTTGTACTAAATAAGCTTTACTTGAACAAACTTCTTATGCGAACAAAAAAACAATATAATTATTATTACAATTTTCACAGATTTAATTTGAGATAGAGATCTAAAATAATGAAATTTACTGATATTTAAACGAAATCTAGCTCACCACAAAATAACGTCTATACTCTTTCTTGTCTCAAGATTGTCTGACGTTGTACATTTCATCATCTTAAATGCATAACCACCAATCAATCGCTTAACCTCTTCTTACCTCCGCCTAGGAAACACGCACACTCTATAACACTCTTTTTGTCAGGAAGTTGAGCCCCTCCCAATTCGAGATACAATGTGACAATGTTTTAAAATTGACATTCTAATAACTAGATTTACTTACAGAGCGGACTATTCGACTCGAAACAAATATTACAAACAACCCGCGAAAATTCCAGGTCAGGAAAAGGTCGGCGCATATGGAAAAAACCCGTGGGAAACCCTCGCGTGCCGCTTTGTTTTTCTTTTTAAGTTTCAAAATAACTTCTTATTGTACAAATATCGTCTCTTCCCCCCCCCCTCCCCAGTTTTAAAAGGATAATGGAATAAGTAGAATTTTGATTAAAATTTTTTTTTTAATTATTAAACCAAAAATTTAAAGAAAAATGATTCTTGGAAATGATTTGGCCGCCCCTTACATTCGGCCGCCTGCGTGCAATGCACACATTGCACAATAGGTAGCGGCGGCCCTATTTATATCTATATCTATATCTATATCTATATATATACACATGTGTAGATAGATCTAAAAGCATTAGGATAATCAACTCGAGAAAAAGAGTAACATTTTCATCTAAGCCTCTCTCTGTCCCAAGAAGTAAATAGATCGTGTGTCTGACTGATTCGAACAAACTGGTCAGTGTAAGGCTAGTCGAGACTACCTGTAGTCGGTCATGACAAGACAACCAAGCGATAGTGTTTGTTGTGTGTTGAGTGGTCTGGCGAGACAATACAGACCGCCGTGGTTAGTCAAGCATGTAAATCTACTTTTAATACGCACTTTTCTTTGCTTACAAGATCTAGATCTAACTGCATAGACGAAGATATATTTCTTTTACAAGAATGTAAACTTTGCTTTATGGTCTTCTGTTATACAATAAGTCAATAGATTAAAACACCTTTGTGACGTCACATAGAAACCCGGTGAAAGTCTGACTGTTTTGGATGCGCAGGAAAATTACGTCGGAAAAACATCAAATACTAAGTTATTATTGCAAAGAAAAAAAAAGAATCATATATTCATTATCTGTAAATCAAAGCACATTTTATATCAAAAATTGTCAAACCATCGGAGTTTCCCTTTAACCTCTTATATAAAAAGCCAGTAAAGTAGGCCTACAGTTTCACACAAAGCATAACCCATCTTTGAATCACACGTAGCCATTTGAAACTGTCAGGTAGAGTTGAGTCATATAGGCTCTCAAAACTCTACGCCAGTAAAAGTCGAACAAGCGCTCTATCTCACCGGCCTGATTGAACAGCGTGTTCTGTATGGTAGAGGGTCTTATAAATGTCATTTCCATTGACGCTTCGCTCCGGACTTGCCGACTAGAGACGCGGCCGAATTAAGGCCGTGTTCACCGGGAACCACAGCCAACCTTTTGGCCTTGCTGTTTCCTCTTACAAGCAAGCATCATGCCAGTATGAGGCAAAGTAAATTAATGCTCCCGCACTACACACATTTTGTTTTCGTAATTATAGAAATACTGATAAATATAATTTATTGAAGCTTTGCTCTTCCCACGGACCAGGTTGAAAGAAGAAGCATCTTTATCTACTCTTTACTTTTATATATATATATTATATTATATATATATAATGTTATCAGTCCTAGATCTCGAGACGCACTTCTTTTGAATAACATATTTCCACAAACCGTACTATCCCCCCCCCCCCCAAAAAAAAACAACACTTTTAACTCTCTCTCCTAATTGACGATACCATTGTTGATTTGAACTCAATAAATTAAATTGATGTTTGATTTTATAAACTTTACTTTGTTTTACATTCCCTTTTAATTCTTTACCAAATAAAACATTTTCTGATAACAATCGAAAACGTTATTGAAGTTTAAAAAAAAAGGATAGTGAAATACTACTGAGCAAAATAAAGAATACTGTCAAAAAGTGGAAAATAATTACGGAGAGAAAGAGTTAATAGGCCCATAAGTTCATTGTGACAATATCTAGGATTTTTTATTTTTGATATAGAAGAGAGGCCTACTGTAACTAAAGTCTTAACATTTCAGACTGTAGTAATTTTCTCCACACAAACACATGTTCATACAGATGTTAAGACACATTTGATAATCTCACTGATCTAAGGATAACCCCTCACAGTCACTCTGACAACTATCTCGATCTAGAGGAGAATTCTATTTAAGATCTACATCTAAATCTTTATAGAAATAAACTTAAATTTATGGTGTTATAAAATAGTGTTAATAAGTGCAGCTGAAGGAAATATAATTTTGTACTTTAGACATTTAAATGTCAGCTTTAAAAATATATTGGTCAAAATTGCAATACAAAAATCATTTTTGGTAAATTAACTGCCACTGTTGCTTAGTTGTTCTATGTACCTGAAAAGTAATAGCAGGTTACTTTTTCTTATTTTATCATACACAACAATGGGAGAATTAGTAATGAGTGAGTGGTCAGGGCCAAAAATGTTATATTGTAGATTATTATTAATATTTCTATTGCATAAAAAAAAGAAACACATGTATAATAGTTTTATTTTTTTCACAATTTTTAATAAAATGAGAAAAAATCAGAACCAAAATATAGAAATATTGCTCAGTGTATAAATTAAAATATCTCAAAGGGTCTACATTTTATTGAAGGTAATAATTAGTTTGAGTTAGTTTTATTGAAACATTTACATGTATAGAATATCACAATACATAAATAAATTTTAGTGATTGTAATTTCCTCTCTGCGACAGTAAGCAAACTTTTCAATTTAAAAAATAAAAGTGGATAACATGTTGTTTTTTTACTCTGTCAGAAATAAATTTATAGCTATTTCAAAATTATTTGTTTCATTTTTTAATGATTGCTCTTGTAAGATAAATGTTTTTGTATGCCAAATAATTTTGTAATATCAAGACAGCTTTATTGAACTAGAGCAAAAAGTTAAGCTTCTAAGGGTGAAGACCTGGAGGCTAAAGTCATAGTAACCTTTCTCAAGGCTGGCTGGGCATAAGGGAATTCTGAGTTAAGCCTGTGAACTATGGATGTCAAAGATTGCAGCCTGTCTTCCTGTTTCTGTGACTCCATTTCTAATGCAGACTCTGAGCGGCACATCATGGTGTACTTATTGTCCTTCAACTGCTGGTAATATTTACTTTTTTGCTGGCGAGAAAGAAGCTCACTCATATTCTGTAGAGGGTCAAAATAGAACAGATTAAAAGTGAAATGGTAGAATCATAGTATATAAGTCCTAAGCTTTAAAACATGGTAAATATAAATATGTAATACATTACTATATTAAAACCAAAAAGGATTTTCTACAGAGAAGTTTTTAGAAAACATTCTTTTAAAATTCGTGTTGAAAACTTGATGAAATGTTTACATGTTCAGTACAAGAAAATCTTGAACGATCTGACTCCTGAGCTGTGCATTGGGTGGCCAGTTGTCTCGCTGAGATTGGCTACAACTGAAACACAAATGCCTCTGCTTCATCCCAGGCTTTAGAGCCCATTAATTATTTGACTAATACAGTTAACTCTTGATAGTCTGACCCAAAAGGGAGGGGGGAGTCTTTGAGTTGTAGAAAAATTGTATCACCAAAGATGAAAGAAGTTAGCCATACATGTCAGAAAAATATATTTATGATGTAATAAGACATTCTCTAAAGACTTTTAAGGGAATAAAATAAACACTACATTAAAGAGAAAAATTTATTGATCTAAAGATATAAAACATATGATTGTAGTTTTCACATTATGATCTAGATTACAACATAAGCTTACTTACATTCTTAGATAATGTGTACTACAGTATACATTATTGATATTTATTTATTTACACATATCTTTTTTTTTTAAATTTGTAATAGTCTTTTGTTTCTTCCTACACAAAAATCAAACATGGCGTCTTCTTAAAGCTTTTTCAACATTCAAACTGACACTTATTCTCTTCCTACCAGTGTATCAAAGTGTTTGTATCTGCCTTAGCTTTGTTACTGCTGACTGTGTATTTTTGCCTTTGTCAGATTACTGAAAGTGTCAGACTAGAAAGTGTCTGACTATTAAGAGTGAACTGTATATTAATGATACACACTTATAATAAAGATAGATCATATGTTGTTCTACAATAGCATTAACCAACAGAAGACAATAAGTTGACTGGATCAGTGGCTTAGCAAGATACCAGAAGGTCTGGGTTCAAGAATTTGATTGTGGCTTGCCCCAAATAAGAAACTATAAGACTAAGTCTGACAAAAAGGAATTTGAGTCACCCTATATGGATCAGTAAAATTACAAAGAGATATTCAAAAGTAAATTTCACTTTTTATAAGTTGTTGTTGGCCTCCTTCAGTCGTAGAACGACTTTGGTTCATCTTGCACACTTCCTCATGTGGCTGTGGAGCTCTATTTTGGAGAGACACTCCCGTCCACAAGTACCAGTAATGGAAACATCACAAGCAATGTTTATGTTATGTCTTCTTAAAGTAATGAGCAGCTATCTTTCAAGACAAAAACTCAGTAGTGTGGAGGTGATGAAAGACGTAAAGCACATACCCAAATACCAGAAGACACAACAAAACTGCAATTAAAAATATCAAAAGTGCTGCTACTCACCCTTTGCTTAACTTCAAAAGCTCTCTCAATGTCACCATCCATTGTGTCCAGTGCACCTTGCAGCTGCTGACAGTTGACCTGCTTCTGTTCCAGCTGCTCACTGATTGTCTGCTGGTGTTCTCTTAGCTCTTTCATCTCATTGTCACAACCATTAGCTTCCTAGTACATACAGATTTAGAGCTTGTTCATAGACTAAGCAAGTGGGAACCAACAAAAAAATATTTTTAAAGACTTTTAAAAAGCCTTAAGGGAAGAAAATTTCAAAAGAAATATCCTTTTCAAATACATAGATATAGAAGCACAAATATATCAAGTTTGTGCACAGACACAACCAAAATTAACATTATTTTTAAATTTGGGTTGGTCCTTACTTAACATCAAAGTATAACTCTGGTTGACTAGCAAGCAATGTCTGGTACTTTTACGTAAAAACAAAAAATGTTTGTTATCTATTAATTTTTTTAAAAATTCATGTCAAGTTAAGTTTCAGATCCAAAGGCCTTGACCTACCTGAATGGTCTGTTTGATCTTTTTTCTCATCTCTCCCATCTGTCTCTCAAATGTGCCTTTAGTTACAATTCTGTCCTTCAACTTGGACTGTGCTTCTCCTCTTGTCACAATAGTGTCACGCCTAAAGAATAAAGAATATATGCTACTTAGTGAAATGACATAGACACTAGCAATGCAACCTTTCCCCAGTCAAAAAAAAAGAATTTGAGCATGAATTTTCAAAATGTATTTAAATAAGACTAATATAGTCTCTGAATGTTCAATCAATTGCTTCATATTATAAGTAGGCTCAATTACATATTAACTCTGTCAAGGATGATCCCAAGCCCAGATGAAAAAGGAGGAGGAGCTACCCTGTTGAAAAACCACCAGCTACAGAAACAGAAACAGCAAAACAACAGACGTCATGGACCTGGGAGAAGATGGACATCCAGCTGAAAGTTATATTGTGCAGGTCAGTGAAAGCCACAGAAAGCTGACAAGCCAAAGATCATTGTCTCCACCAGGACCATTTGCAGAAGGGCAAGAAGTGGGGGCAATTAGAGAGACTTGCTCAGAACGCCTGTAGGAAGCTGGTTGGTGGCCTATGCCTCAGACGGAACCGCAGGAATAATTTAATAATTTTATTATACATAATTTGCTAATAGCTAGAAATCAGCTTTGCAGACTCATGAATTAATCAATGGGTTATCACAAACTGCAAATGTTTACTCAACAAATAATATAAAAATCTAAACTTTTGGTAAATCCTAATCACCTACCTGGATACAGCCTTCTCCATGTCCTGAATCATTTTTTCTTGCTGCTTCATCAGCTGAGAGTGCCTCACCTGCATGCGGTGGATCTCAGACCTCATGGCCTGCATTTCTCCCTGGCCAATCTCAGAATTAACAGCATCCCTGGTTTCTCTGGCTAGCTGGGTCTTCTTTTCCCACAGCATGATCTGTCTCCTAGCCAATGGATAAGCAAATGGGATGTCATAAGAAAATGGAAAAGACATGTATGTTTTCCAATGCTAGTTTTCATTAATCTTCAGTTACAGACGACCTAAAGTCAGCAATCAAGTACTTTATCACTCGCAGCATGAGCCACATTCTGGGTAGGAAACTTTTATTCAAACTTGTCCTTAGACTGTTAGGTCTCAAAGTGAATGTTACTTTTACTTGATTTTTTATCCACGTAAAAGAAAAGATTAAAGATAGTATGGCACTGCCTTTCCAATTTATACCAAAACATGTTCACATCTAGCCTACTTGATAAAGGTTCACTACCTGGAAATTGGAGAATTCTAAATAAAGCACAGATATATATTTTTTGAAACATGTGACTGACTTACTCTGCCTCCACCAAGCTGTTCAGTAATCGTTCTTTCTCATCTTTAATTTCATCTAACTTTGCTTGTAGCTGAATAGATTCCAACTCTGCATCCTACAGTATATAAACATCAATAAATCGCTATAGAATGTTTCATTAGTTCAATGCTATGTCAGCTTATTTTTAAAAACTAATTAGGGAGAATTTTTGTCTTCTTTCCCAAAAAATAAACACGTATGCATTGAGAAATACCAAAGAAAAAAAAACAGTTATACACTTTTGTAATATTATAGTAATTAAAGTTTCCATGGAGAACAGAGATTTGTATACCGGAGTACGTTTCACATGGTTTTCTGGTTAATAGTTGGCAGTTGACCAGCATGCCATCTAATTAAAAGAATGTTAGGGACTACTTACAGCCAGATTGATCCAGTAATGTTTTGAAATCCCTTCCACCATTATTTAAACTTGAGTATCTCAGTTCAGTAAAAACTTTTTTTTTTACCAATAGGCCATCTTATACATAAGTGATAAAGCTTTTTAAACTCAAGTCTTTTTTTTAAATTTTTTAAATTTTTTAAAATTCACTATGAGCTAGACTTAACATTAAATATTTTGCCTTTGCTAGAAATTCACTGAATTATTAGTTTTAATTACAAACATTGGATTTAAAGAAACAAAACAAAAGCTTACTAATAAAAACTTCCTAAGATGCTAAGTCCCTCACCTGCAGTCCAGCAATGAAAGCCTTTTCCATTAAGTCACTCACCTGCAGTCCAGCAATGAAAGCATTATCCATTAAGTCACTCACCTGCAGTCCAGCAATGAAAGCATTCTCCATTAAATCACTCACCTGCAGTCCAGCAATGGAAGCATTCTCCATTAAGTCCCTCACCTGCAGTCCAGCAATGAAAGCATTCTCCATTAAGTCCCTCACCTGCAGTCCAGCAATGAAAGCATTCTCCACTAAGTCACTCACCTGCAGTCCAGCAATGAAAGCATTCTCCATTAAGTCACTCACCTGCAGTCCAGCAATGAAAGCATTCTCCATTAAGTCACTCACCTGCAGTCCAGCAATGAAAGCATTCTCCATTAAGATGTTCCCTTGCTCCAGTTCCTCCCCTGCACATTTCTCTTTATGTAAGAGGTCATTCAGCTTGATGATGTCATTTCTCATGTTCCTCACACTGCGTTCAATGTCACACATTTCCCTGTGCTGCTGCTCTATCTCAGCTGAAAGTAACAAAAACAAAATCTCATTTCATTTGCCCAATGTTTTTCATATTTCCTAGATCATGTCAAAATATGTGGTTGTTATTATTGGCGAATAAAGAGCTAACTAGCAGCTCTGTTATATAAATAAATTAGGAAAATTAGAACAAGAGAATTTAACCTTCTGCACACAGTGTGGCTAGATAGCAATTTGATGTTTAAATGGCAAAATATAATCACAGTGAATATACAAATTTAATAAAATTTACACAAATGACTTAACCATTCACCTACTGCTTTTGAAATAGCAAAACAATACAACTATTCAGCTGCTGGCAGACAGAAAATATAAAGGACAGACTTTGATTCAGAATAGGCATGTGAAATAGAATTTTGAAAAAGATTAGCAGATAGAATCATTTATCATACTTCTCTGATTCAGAAAAAAAAGTTTATATTTACAGTGCTCTGCTATACAGTAGATGTCATGTTGAATTTAAAAAAAAATTATGTTTGGTTCTCAGAACAGATCAAATAAAATACAGACTTTGTGTTTAAACTAACCTTCAGTCCTAACTTTTTTCTGGGATAAAATGGTCAGCTGCCTCCTTAGAGCCACCAGCTCCACCAACTCCTTGTCTTTCTTCTGGCACAGTCTGACCAGCTCACTCTGCTGTCTCAACCACAGCTGCTGCAAGTCAAGGACCTCTTGGTTCTTGGCTTCAATAGACTTATGCAAAGAGTTCACCTGTATCTCCAGAGGTCCTAACTCTACTCCCTAGAGTAAATACAAGACACTAGAATTTAAGAATCACTTAAAAATTTTATTTTTATATTGTAGTAAGAAAGAACATTCTTGTATTCTTTCAAAAGTTTCTAACTGCAGAATTATAGAACAGAATTCAAGGGCTCACAAACACCTGCATGCAAGTTACAGTACCAGGAAAAAGAAGAAGAGTCAGACAGAGAAAACAATAGGAAGATAGCATAAAAGAATGGACGGGCCTATTATTGCAAGAGATTCTAGTCAAGGCAAAAAACTCGAGGAGTGGAGAAAGACAGTTGACAGATGCTTCAACAGATTTAGTGAATTAGCACTTCTGGTTATAAATACTATTGAGTTTGACACACAGGCAATACTGCTGGAGATTTTGTCAGTTGATTTTAAAAACATTTTTTAAAACTTTATTGATTGCTTTGCATCACTGAACTTCTCAAAAAGTTTTTTTTTAGCAAATTGTCTTTTTCTTTACTGGGAAGTCTTTTAATACGTTAAGGTGCTGTTCCTCAAGGAGCTATAGCAAACATGGCGACTTCAGCAAGGTCAGCCTGGTATAGAAAAGGAAAATGGCAGTGGTTCCCATTGTGCTCGGCCTTCGGCCATGTCGCTAGTCCGCGATTCTAGAGTGACAGAGCAATGGAAAATGACAGCGTCAATCTAGACACTTGTAAGACCCTCTTCAGACAGAAGACTCTGTTCTATCAGGCTGGTGAGAGGGAGCTCTTGTTCTCTTTTGTTGGCCTAGTTTCAAGTTATAATCCAAATTTTGTTCTAATTAAAGAGCAACAACTTAGAGCTGCACATTAGTATCATTATTAAAAGTTTATAAAATATGAATAGAATCATATAAAGTATATTATATTTCAGATAGTAAAAAGTCTAACCAAGTCAAACATCATAATTATATAACTACATTAATAATACAATAAAAATCTGAATTTACTTGCCAATGTCTGAATAATAATAATATGTAAACCTAATGCTAATTATGGATTGGGCACACAATGTGAACAACAGCAATCACCATTGCAAGACAGACTCTAGACTGGAACCCACAAGGGAAGAGAAAGGCTGGGAAACCAAAGCAAACATGGTAGATCAAGACGCAAAGATGGCAGAATGGACATGGACTTAACAGAATGGAATTGCCCAGAACAGAGTCTGATGGAAAAGCACTGTTGTGGCCCAATGCTACACTGGGAGTTCAAAGGGACCAAGTCAATGTTAAATAAAACATAATCTAAGAGCTGAAAACTTAAAATGTTTCAATAATACTTTCTCACCCCGGCAGCAGCAATCATCTGAGTCAACCTTTTGTTCATGCTGTCCACCTGGTTTTGTTTCCTCTCAATCACAGCATTTCTCTTCACCATCTCTTGCTCACTTTTTGTGATGATAGCATTCTGCTCAGCTATTTGATTCTCTAAAACATCAAGAACTTTTCTCAGACGCTCTGTCCGTCCACGGACATTGACTATGTCTAGAGTGCACTGGGCAATGTTGTTCTCCACATCAATCGTCTCACTCTCCTGTTGAATCAAACCAACAATATTACATGGTAATACAAAGTAATGTAATACATAGTTTTTAATGCATGGTAATGTGATACATAGTTTTTAATACATGGTAATGTGATACATAATTTTTAATACATGGTAATGTGATACATAGTTTTTAAAAAGAATTTATTGAACAGGAATTACAAACTAATTGTTGAAATTAAATAGCAATCGACCAAATAAGATGACAATGAAACAAATCCTAAATCATCTAGGGACTGAAAAATAATACATACAATTACAATCAAGATGGAACATTCTTGCATTATTTTGAAACAACGGCTTATTAATTAGACCATTATGTGTAGGATGTAATTGTGTTCTCATTTGAAAGAACAATTGTAATTTATTTATAATATTAGGTACAAAAGCTTTTAAATATGATCTATTATGCATGTTGCTAAAACAAAGAAAGACCAATCATACATGTTTCTAAAATAAAGATTGACCAATCACACATGTTGCTGAAACATGAAAATGAAAATAATACCAACCAATCTTTTTGTAACATCTCTAGTTTTCTTGATCAACTGCTTGCTGTAGTGTGAAGCTTTGGCTAAAGTAAGCTGTGCTCTCATTCTTTCTAGGATTTCATCTTCTAGTTTATTCTTAGACTGATGTTCCTGCTCTATTTGTTTCCTTAATGACAAGACTTCTGCTATTCTCAATTGTTTATCCTGGAGATGTTTGTTAACAACAGCAATTTAATATATCAGTCAAACACAGTTTATTATTAAAAAAAAATAAATTTATAAATGTTTGATATTTTGATAAACAAAACTCTAAATGAGAGTTTTGAAATTTGACAGTGAAAGATTTTCCTTTCAAACGAAACAAAAAGTTTTCTCATGTATAGGTTACTAAACTGACAAGATCAGAATAATGATAAACTCACAGCAACTGCTCGACCTAAAGCTTGCTCAGTCTCATACAACATACGGCTATAAGTGTTGAACTCATTCATCAGGGCTTCATGTTTAGTTTGAATCTAGAAAATAATAAGCAAAAATAATCTGAGCATAAGTCACAGTGAGAAATACAGAAACTGTTATGAACCAAATATGTCTGAACAAATGAAATAAGTCAGGGTAATACTTCAAACTATGTAGCCCATGGCTATCTATTCTGCATTAACCATTACCAATGAGTAATCACTATAATAACTATATTACGGTTATAGCCAATATGGACTTAATTAATAGCACTTTTTACTATTATCATTTTAAAATGTATAAAAGGAAAATGATCTATTATAAGATTTTAAAACCTGCTAGCAATTAAAATGAAAAGCTTAATTCATTGAGTGCGGTGTTTTTTTTTTTAAAAAATGCTACTTTTTTGGAAAAAAAAGAAAATGTTCCAAACATGTTTAAAACAAAAATTTATTATTCAAGTACCAATGAAGCTATAGTAACATATTTGGTATCAAAGTAAAGGTAAATGAATGGAGAATGTGAAAATGTAAACATCTTTCTATTTAAATATAAGATACAAATTATAATCTAAATAATATGAACCTCAAAAAAAAAAATGGATGCCAGCTTTAGAACTTCTGAGACCTAAATATAGATTTTGATCTTTGCATTACTGTTGAAACATCATATTAGACTATCGACATCTTTTTCAAAAAGAAATGTCATAGAAGTATAAATAAAACAATAATAAAGCTTCTTCAGTTGTAAACATTGTGGGTGTGTCTTGGACAAGCATAGCCATGATGTAGATTTTTACAGATAAACAATACTAAAAAAAAAAAAGAAAAGAAAATGGGCAAATAATGCCCCCAGTGGAGGATTATTTGATGTAGATCTACCATTTCCTTTCTTTTTATTTATCATAAGCTTAGACTTAGATCTAGAGATATATCTAGATATAGAGTCTAAATCTAGAGATAAAAGCTTAGATCTAGTCAATCTCGATCTACACTTTACACCTAGCCTACTGACAATAATAGATTGAGATCTAAATACTAATAATATAGATATCATTTTTATAAATACGCTAAATTTAGACTTACCTGGATCTAATCTCTATATCTAGATCAAATACTTCATTATTACTATTTATTTGTGATAAATTTTAGAATAATTATAAAGTTTCTTCAGTAGTAAACATTGTGGGTGTGTCTTGGACTAGCGTAGTCATGGCGATGTTTTTTTTTTACATCGTAAACAAAATAAAAATAAATGTCTAAATAAAGCCAAAAGCTTCTAATTTCTATGTAAACAAAGGATGGAGAACTCTTTTATAAAATAAAAATAGTTCTACTGTTGTTAGTTAAAAATTTTTATTTAAAAATGCAACGAAACAAAGGTAGGGTATGAACGTCTATGGGATAGACGTTCCGTGCGTTTAGGGGCAGTCAGACCGTCTATGGGATAGACGCTCCACACTCATTGAGTTAATGTGTGTTAAAAAAAAAAAAAAAAAAAAAATGTGCTATCTATCTCTCTAAACAAAGTGCTATCTCTCTAAAAAAATGTGCATCTCTAGCTACCTGAGTCATTTGTTTCTTGGCACTTTCAATTTCTCTCTCTGTCTTGTTCAGGATGTGGGTTAACTTTTCATTTTGCTCCTGTTCTTTCAGTATAGTTTTCTTGTAGCCTTCCAAGTCTGTCTGTAGTGTAAGGATCAGCTGTTCCTGCTGGCTGGTAAAGGAAAAAGACTATAAGTTCTTTACTGAACAGAAACATTTCAATTCTTTACTGAAAAGAAACATTTCAATGAAATAAATAGAATTTTACCAAATGATGACTTAGGTTGCCCAGACTTCATTAATGAGCAGATTAAAGAAACAGAATTGATAGATGTACTATTACAGTGTTAAATGTGAAGTTATGTTTATTTCTAAGATAATTATAAAGTTAAACTATCGATTGAATTAATCAAGATACTATTTCTACAGAAATTACAATCTGTAATAGCAAAAAATTATGCCCTAAAAACACAAATAGTTTAATCTTTCCATGGGAGCTTTTCATAAAAAGAAAGTCAAATAATAGTTTTGAAACTTGATTTTGCTCATAATGTCTATCACTCAAGAATTTTAAAACTTAAAAAAAATAAAAATTAGTAGTAAGAATAAATCTAAATCTAAATAATTAAGTTTAATATAAAAAATAAAATTATGTAAGATTTAAGTTGTCAAGCAATTTTAAGATAATATACACTTCAAAGCAAATCTCCATTAGCATGTTTTTTTTCTAATTAAAAAAAAATAGATTTTAAGACTTCTGATTGAAAATGAATTAAAGTTTCAAGATATAAATTTTACAAGTGTAGGCATGAGCCATAACTTGTGTATTAATCTCTCAATGTCATTTACTTTAAAGCACTCAGCATGGCAGAATGAGCCTCATCTCTTCGCTTCATACCAATCAATGAACTGTTCCACTTCTGGAATAAATCTTTTTTTTCAAACTCTACAGACTGGGAATAAAAAGTAATTTTTATAGTCATTAAAATATCAAAGTATCAATGTATCAAAGTAACAACGTATCATCTATTAAACCATTTAACAAATACTTTACATTAAGTTAAAATTTTTAAGCAGATAAAAAAAAAAACAACACTACCTCTATATCCATGTAAGCTTCCATTAAGCTTTCCTTTGCAGCTTTGGTTTCCTCAGTTTGAGCACTAATCTGGGCATCATACATCGCTATCTCTTCCTTCAGTCTCTCCACACCTTCCACTAGTCTATCAACATAGAGATCCTGGACAAAAATTTAACAATTTTGTTTACATAAACCTTAATCTTGACACATGAAAAAAAGCAAACTTATACAAAGTGTAATTGTATCAAATAGTTTAGATCAGTCATGTCATTAAGTTTGTTATAGATCTAGACTAACAACAATAAACCTGTGCGATTAGAAATATTTTTATTAATTGTTTTTGTTTAGCCCTATTTCATGCTTTTAGCTTTCTCAATATGCTATGATTCTATCACTCATCTGGACCGGGGGGGGGGGGGGGGGGGGGGAGAAAGGGATAGCTGGGTGAATTTTATCGTAATTGATTTTTAAAGGCATTTATAAAAAAGGGGGGTAAAAACCTGAATTCAAACTCATGACTCAAGCCTCCTCAAGCTGACATTCTAACCACCCTGCAGTGACGTGTGTATGAAAATAGAAGATAGTATAGTTTGTTTTGTTTGTTTCAAACTTACTTTAAAGCGGCAAACTATAAAGGGGATTAATTCAGTTTATACCACCACCTCAGTCAAGTACAATTTCTTTCCCTTGTTTGCAATACCAAACACAAAAATTAATTACCAATAGTTAATTAACTACTTGATTAATTTTTTAAATTGATTCTTATGTTGTCAGGTAAAAGAAATAACTGTTAAAAATTTCAGCTTAATCCGAGTTTGGGTGTGGGAGAAATAACATGTACAAACTTTTTAACTTTATACCACCACCTCAGTCAAGTACAATTTCTTTCCCTTGTTTGCAATACCAAACACAAAAATTAATTACCAACAGTTAATTAACTACTTGATTAATTTTTTAAATTGATTCTTATGTTGTCAGGTAAAAGAAATAACTGTGAAAAATTTCAGCTTAATACGAGTTTGGGTGTGGGAGAAATAACATGCACAAACTTTTTGCCAGACAGACAGAGTGAGTTGTAATGAAAATGTTATTACATACTGTCAACATAGAATGTTTATAAGTTTTTCCATGAACAAGAATACAAGTTACCTGCTTTTGTTTCAGTAGTTCTGCTCTAGCCACTTCAGTCTCAACTTTCTCAGCAGCTCGCTTCATAACTGAAATGTCAGATCTAACATTTTCTTTGGAGTTTGTCATGTAAAAAAGTCTCAAGGCCAAATTTTCAACTTCATTCTGAAGAGCAGTACCTGAAAGATTAAAGAAAACAATTCAACACTCATTAAAAATTAATTGCATTTTAAATTATCTCAGTTTCTGAGAAAAAAATTTTTTACAAAGTTTTGTTCCTCTTAATTGAATGTATTATTTTCATTTTACCACCCTATTTATTTAATCTTCAAATGCAATGAGTTTCATATAGTGTGAAAACAATAAAGGTTCTTTATTTCTTTTTTAAGAAAAATGAATTAATTTTACCAATTAAAGTACATCTTTGATAACTTCCATTTGCATAGCTTACAGTTTTTTCTTTCCTTATTGATTTCTAACTGTGTATCTTTGAACAGAAATCTAACATCATTCAGCTCCTGTTCCTCTTTCTGTCTTTCTTGTTTTAAGCTTGCAACTTGATCATGTTGCTGCTCCAGCATCATCTAATCAAATGTACATCATTTACCATCATCTAATCTAATAAGCATAATTTTTAAATATATAAACAGATTTTTAATTATCAAAATTAAGTTTTTAATCCAAAATTTATTATTGCAACCTTTAAAACTACTCCTGAATTTATTTTTTTTTACTTTCATTTCAGGGTTTTAAGTAGGTTAATGGTACAGTTATTAAAATGGGTCAAGACTTACAGCAAATTAGGGCAGATTGAAATATTTTGTTTTGTTTACCACCGAACTTCCTAAGACTTTAATGAAATATTTTACATTTTCAAAAAGGGGGTCAAGACAGATTTACCTGACAAGACAATTTACCTAACAAGACAGATTTACCTGATATTTAGCCAACTCTTGTTGTACTCCATACAGCTCAACGCCAAGATCTTCTCTTGATTTCTTTTTCACACGAAGTTTCTCTGACTGGTGAAGACAAATAAAATGTCCCTCATTAATATATCTCAATACATTCAAACTATGGATGCAGCTCTCACAGTTTGTAATACAAATTTTCATTAGCTGTATGTTGACATTTCTTAAAGAAGATTGAGTCAAGCTAAAAGCTGGAACAGTGATAATGTGTAGTTAGTCTTAATAGTAACTAGCAATACCACAAACTATCTAAGCTATCAGTAAACAATGTAAAATCTCAAACAAAAATCGTAATTAAAAAAGTAGAGATCTAATAATATAAGTGAGATTATTACTATCATTTTGGTCTCACTTTTTCTTTATTCAAGAAAAAACATAATTAAAATAATGCATTTGGAATGGAATGCAGGAAACTTTAATAGTGCCATACTGGACTCTTTAGTAATGATACATTTAATGACCAACATTGTGTATTATTGAAATATAATAATTGTGATCTGAATTGATATAATGTAAATTAATACAATAATAAAGGCACATTCCTTGTTCCATAAGCTAGGACAAATTTGTACAAATGCTCCTTTTTCACTAATGCTATTAGAGCATGGAATGGGTTGCCTGAGCCAGCCAGGAAAACCAATGACTTGACAAAATTTAAGTCATTGGTTAACATGCATGACTAGATTGACCTAGGAACATGGGTAGGACATAATCATCATCTTCTTTTTTGAAGTAACGTCTGTATTTGATAAGATAAGTATTAGAGTATTTGCATGCTTGATTAAGTTCATTCTAAAGGACAGTATCCATTTATATAACATATTGAAAAAGAAAAAAAAATAATTGGAGAAGAAACATAAAATGCACAGAAGATTAGTTAAATTTATTTAAATATTTTGTTTAAACTTCTCTCTGCATGATAGAAAAAGGTCTTTTGAAATCCAAAAATGAACTTTTTTCCAATGTTACAATGTGTCACATACATAAATATGTTATCTACACTCTTAAAGATGCAATGCTTAATAAACAACTAGCTCTCATCTTACCATGTCTCGAAGTTCTAGAGTTATCTTCTCATTCTGTTTGTCAAGGTGTGCCTTCAATGCAGCTTGGAATCTTTTCATCAGGGGCTGTACACAGAGGATGAGAAAAAGAGCTTCAAAAACAATATCAACCAAAAGTAAACAAGACTTACAGTTCTATAAATGATACATCTCTAGCTCAGTTAATACAAGCCCACAATTTCCTTTATCTTGGCCAAAGACAAAAGGAATCAATGTCAGTTGATGGTTACCACCACTACATGCATTAAGTTCTGTGGAACCCAAGTGTTTTGAGAGGCCAGAAATGGTGTTCCATAAACTACTGGAATAGTTAACTAGTAGACCACCATGCAAATTAATCTCTCTAAAAAGAATAAGAAACATGTTCCGCTAAATACTCAGAATGTAAGAAGTATCCCATTAAGGAAAAAGTTTGAGAAACACTGCATTAAGTTATTCCTTTAGTGCAGAAACCCTGCAGTGACAAAGCATAGGTTCTAAAGCTTATATCTTACATTTATATGCTGGTAAAGAATAAGGTCCAACAGACTAAGGGATAGGTGAAGGGAATAAAAAGATGCTATACTTAAGCTAATGAATATACATACTTTGCTTAGTTATTGTACATACCATGCTTTGTCATTACTAAATCTTTAAAGTATACATAATTCATTTAGTTACTCTACACACTTTGCTTAGTTAGTATGCATACTTTGGGCTGTTATTATGCATACTTTCCTTGGTTATTATACATACATCCTACTTCACCAACACCTTTCCATCACCACCACTACCACCTGCACCATGGAAGTGTATTGGGCAAGTAATGCGAAGTAAAGTTCCCCTTTCAGACCTAGTGGTCTATAGGGCAGATGATGTAAAGGTCATCTGTTTCTATGGCCCACAGTTTACATGGGTGTCAGATGGCCAGCACAATGACCAACAGCCTCTACTTTTCCCCAACTAGTGTCAGGTACCCATTAGAACTGGGTGTACTTAGAGGTGCCCTAAAGATACCAAAATGAAAAATCCCAGTCTTCACAAGAATTTGAACCCAGGACCTGCTGATTTGTAAGCCAAGTGCTTTACCACTCATCAACCACACCTCATTGCAAATTTCTTCAATGCGAAGAACAAGGGATAATATTGCAAAGCAGACTGGACAATAACCCACAGGGAAAACAGAAAGATTTGGAGACAGTGGAACAAGAAGCATAGAAGGCAGGATGGACATGAGCCCAAGTAAAGGGAATTGATGGGGAAATACTGCTGCAGCCCTATGCTCCACTGGGAGTCAAAAGATTAACTAACTCAATAGGTCTTCTACCAAAACAAAATCCTGTTAGAAAATAATTAAGTAATAAAAAAATACTTGCATGGTCAGGGTCAAGAACCACCATGTCTGCCTCTGTGTCACTTTCATCAGTCTCAAGACCTGCATCTTCACCGTAGGAATCCACATCATCACCGCCAACACTTCCATGTCCACCTCCACCACCACCACCACCACCACCACCACCACCACCACCTGCACCATCTGCCTCATCATCAAGGTCAACACTTTTACGAAGGGCTCCTGTTCCTCCAGACTCATTGATCGATCCTTGAGATGTTCGCCACTTGTTCATCTCCAAAAAAGGGTCATCTTAAAGAGACAAAAAAAAAAAAGCGATTTTGCAATTTAAAAAAAAAAGAATCTTTACAGTATCTGAATATATATGTCATGTTTTTGTTTGTTTTTACTGTCAGTATTTATTTATTTATTTGTCTTCAAAATATTTCTCAAATATTTCTCAAATATTGTAGCATATATAAAGTAATTGATTCTCTTTTTCTACCTAAAAAGATATTTATATAGGCTGACTAGTTTTTAATCAATGTACAAAGAGTCTCTCAATGTGTTATATTATAGGATGCTGTAATGTAAATATTTAATTAAAACTTAATAGTATTTAAATCTAAAAATTGTACAATTGTGTAAACAAAATTAAACAACAAAATTTTAAAAGTCAACTGGGTAAAAATAAAATTAAAAAACTTCACTAAAAATGATTAACATAAAAAAATGTTTTTTTTTACAAATTCAACACAGACATATAGATATGTAGCATGTACAATATTCTTTTGTACAATCGAAAATCTTTTTTTTTTAAAGATTTTTTTTCCAAATTTAGGTAAAACTTTCTTTACAAAAAATTATCTACTAGAGGACATTTCATTTTTCTTTTCAGTTTTTGTTGAAATTGTGGTTACAAATATATATATATATATATTGTTTTTATACTTAAAAATGGTAATTAAAATTTAAAAAGAAGAACATTTTTCAAAGTCAAGAATTGTTTTGTTCATTAGCTACTAGACTCTAGGAGAGATGCCATAAGTCTCTCTTTGGGACTATAATCCTCAAGAAAATTCATTCGGCTGACATTCATGATGGAAGCTGTCTTTTTAAGCTGTTTACCACCAGTCAGTGGGATGGGCTCTGGTTCAGATTCCAAACCCTGTTTCAGTGTTCCTAACAAAGTCAGAATCAAAATTTGAATATCCTTACAATTTAAAAAGTTGCTAGATAGTTGTAATACTTTAGGCAACAATTATCTATATAATAAAAACAACATTTTAAAGTAAGGCTATGACCTATAAAACCAATAAGAAATTCATTTCTAGTTTCTTATATATTTAGAAATTATAATTTGTAAGAAGTTTTACAGAGTAAAAATACATTCAACTCTAGATTGTTTTTATTTCAACAGTATCGAAAGGAGACTGGTAGAAAAAAAAAAAAGTAAAATCATTAAATTATTGCATGCACAAGCTTTCATCCAAAAAAAAATAATTGAAAAGCTCTTAAAGAAAACATTATTTACATAGATAATATATCTTAAAAGCATCACGATGGCTGCCTAGACATGTGGTATGTGCTCTGGACTGTTGTATTAAAGGTCTCAGGCTTGAACCCTACTCCCTGCTATCCTACAGGAAATTTGGGCTCAAATGTAATAATCTTCAATTCTGAAGGACTATATAAAACATGTAAAACTAGCAATACATTATTACCTACAAAGTAATACTTTAAACAATGATTTTGTCATAGAATTTTTGTTATGTCAGGACCCAATAAAAAAAAAAAGTAAAGTTTTCTTTTCAGACCTTTCAATCTATAAGGCAGATGTTGTTAATGTCATCTGTTTCTGTGGCCCTTGGTTAACGAGGTTGTCATGCGGCCAGCACAAGACCAACGGTCTTTACTTTTCCCCAACTAATGTCAGGTACCCATTAGAGTTGGGTGGACTCAAAGGTGCCCTAAAGACCTCAAAATTAAAAATCCCAGTCTTTACCAGGACCCCTTGGTTTAGAAGCCAATGGCTTTACCACTTAGCCACCGGAAATCAGTTAATGTATGCAGCACCAAGAAGAAAGAGAAAAATAAAGAAAGAGGCACAGATGTAGAGGATGGAACAGAAAGAGGTTGGACATAGACAGGAAGTGATGGCTACCTGATCAAGTGGTGTTCACTCTGGACTGTCACCTCAATGGCCTCAGGTTTAAACCCTACCCACTGCCATTACCTCTCATCTTGCAGGAGTTTTGGGCTGGGATGTTTGTTTGCAAAATGTGTGACATGTTACAGATGTTCCTTCAGAGTTAAAGATAATCTAATTCCAAGTCCAAACCTCCTGAAAGATAATTGGGGATGACAGCAGCAGGGTATGTACCCAGGACCATCAAAATGACCCAACAACAGTCCAATGTGCATACCCCATGACAAGGCAGCCATCCTGTAATAATGTAAAGTAAACAAGAAAGTGGGTAAGAATGACAGAGAATGGTAAGAAAAATCTCATGAAGGAGAAAACGGTAAGTATTTTTCCCCTGGGATACATAGCAAGCCAAAACATGATATATATTGATCGAGGGAAAATCTGCAAAAGGACTTCATTTGATAGGTAGTACATGCCAAGAAGCTAACATAAATAGGTCAAGTTGAGTAAATTAGTTTGTTTTGAACAGTGTACCACACACAGAGCTAGTCAAACTAAAGGTTCAGAGTAGAAGGGACGCCAAAGGGGAAATTCTGACACTAGTTGTTTTACTTTTATCACATTAAACAGAGATTTGCGAAGATGGAAATTTGGTATCAAGTAGTGGAGCCTTAAACATTTTTTATTTACTACTAATTGGAAATCAATAATAAAAGTAGTTTCACTCTTTCTAGTGAATACAAGAAATCTCTTGAAACAGTCTCCCTTAGTTTCAACGTAATACGAATCTGGCTCTTTGTATATTCATCTTCCTTACAATCTCTACCTTCAAGATCCTGATCTGAGGAGGACTTGTTGAGTTCCTCTTTGTCCATTGGCAGTGCGGTATCTGAGCCCCATCTCAGCTGCTGTGGCTGCTGAATGGACTGGAGCTCTTCTCTGTTCAGAAGCCTGGATTTGCTTCTCTTGACCAGCTCTGTGGTAGCTGTAAGACACAGTGTGAATGCACCTAACATTAGCACATTCCCATGTCATTGTTTCACTTACCAACTTATGCAGTCATCAATACAGATACATTCTTGTGGTGAACATCTTGTGGTGACAAACCAGAATCTGGTGTCACCCTTAAATGAAGAATATTTTTCTGCATAAGGGTCAAACTAACTCCACGGACAATTGAAGAAAATTTAATTTTTACAACTATAGAGTGGTTTAGAACATGTGCTTAATCCTGTATCAATTATCTGGACATTTACAACAAAGAATTTCAAATTACAATACACAGTTGCTCTTATAATGTTAAACAATTACAAGATTATAAGTCCAGTCAGATTAACTTTTATGTACAATAATCAATCTTTATACCAAGTTCCACAAACAGGGCATACTAATTTAGCAAAAATAAAATATATTTATATAATGAAAGAATTCAACAATTAGCATCTGGCATGCATTGTTATAATACAAAAGTAAAAAAAAAAGTTCCCCTTTCAGAACTTGCAATCTATAAGGGCAGATAATGTCAAGTTCATGTTTCTATGGTCATTGGTTAACTAAGGTGTCATGTGGCCAGCACAATAACCAACGTCTTTTATTTCCCCATTAAAGCTGGTTAGACTCAGGGATGCCATATAAATCCAGAAGTTCAAAATACCAAGACTCAAACTCAAACTCTTCAGTTCAGAAGTCAAATTACTTACTCAGCCATGTCCACCACAGATGTTTCTAATTTTTTGTTTGATAACAATTATTACACATAGAGTTTACACTATTTGTTATTTAAATATCTTTTTTAGCAGATACCCAAAAAAAAACCCAGTGTTTAATATTATGTATTATTATATTATCTTATCTTACATGATACAGATGAAGATGATTACGTCCTAAGCGTCATGCATTTATTCATGAATATTAACCAATGACCTAAATTCTGCCAAGTCACTGGTTTTCCTGAGCTAGCTCAGGCAACCCATTCCGTGCTCTAATATCGCTATGGAAGAAAGAGCATTTGTACACATTTGTCATAGCATATAGAACGAGGAATGTGCCCTTATCTTTGTGTCTTTCTGAGTATTTTATTAAATTTTGTTTTTGTATTTGAAGATTATGGTTCAGTGTTTTATGTATAATTGCTACTTTACTTTAAGTTTTCTGAAGGCTTTCTAAATTTAGAGATTTTACTAAAGGTGTTACTCTAGTCAAATGTGAATATTCATTTGTTATGAATCTCAATGCTCTATTTTGTGTCTGTTCCAGATTCTTATATGTTATATATATAGATATAGATATATAGGCATATAGATATGGTATTAGTTACTTGACAAGCAGAATCAGGCTTATATATAGCTGGATATGACCTGTGAAGCCCTATAGTTTGGGTATTGGACTATCTAGTGGACTGGGTATATATTTTTTTTCCTTGGCACAGTCTGCAAAAGAGCTCACAGCTCAGCAGCAATAAAGCTGGCTAGAAGAAGAAGAAGATATGTCAAATATGGTGAATGTTCCCTACACATTTTTTTTTAATTGCCACAAAATGTAGAGTGCAAGGTTTAGCTAACATATTCATATCAAAAACAAGATACAGTGAAAACGAGTTTACACCATTTGTTAAAAAAAAAGTTTATTCTTTAAAATAGATAAATTTAGTAATTTTTTTATTTTTATGGTCCGCGGTTGTGGGAGGGACATTAAACATGCACTATGTTGAACAGTTTCAGTAACTTATTCAGATAAACAATGACAAGTTGCCTAACTTAAAGGGTGGTTAAGCTCATCATAGATATCTCACACAAATGTTCACTACAAGTATCACATACATTCACTATAAGTATCACACGCAAATATTCACTATAAGTATCACATACAAATATTAACTATAAGTATCACATGCAAATATTCACTATATGTATCACATACAAATATTCACTAAAAGTATCACATACAAATATTCTCTATAAGTATCACATACAGATATTCACTAAAAGTATCACATACAAATATTCTCTATAAGTATCACATACAAATATTCACTAAAAGTATCGAACACAAATATTCACTGTACATGTCACAAAGAAATGTTCACTATAAGTATTACACACAAATACCACAATGAGTATCCCTCACAAATGTTTGCTCATTCATGTATCATTCAGAAATGTTCAATATTTATAACAAACAGTATCAATATAAGTATCACTAAAAAGTGTTCAATATTATTAAACAGAAATATTTCTTATTATTATCAAAGAGAAATATTCAATATAAGAATCACAGGGAAATGTAGAACAAACCTCGTTTGACATCCTTCAATACATTCCACATTTGTTCAGGTTGATGACCTCGAGGTGAAGAAGAAGTACTTCCACTAAAACTCAACCTCTTAGTATGTTTTGCTGGTGTTGCGGTACCAGATTCTGGTCTGTTAACATCACGTGATGACTTAAATATCTCTTCCTGTTATAAGAATGTAATTCTGTTAGAAGTATTTAAGTAAAAAAAAGTTTTTTAATTATTTTGTATAACTTCCTTTCACTTAGACAATTCAGCAGTCAATTTATTATCTTTTTTTTTTTATTGTGAAAATAATTTGGTTTGAATTTAGCATTTGATTTGAAGGTTTCTGAGGGAACCTGAAATGAGACTCTGGAAAAACAAATAAATAAACTTAAGCATTAAGAGATTAAAAATTATATCAAATTATTTGTAAGGACGCATGTGAATTATAAAATTTTACTGTGGCGTTATCTTGATCTTCATCTTTTGCTTCATCCTCATCTTCATCTCTTGGAAATCTGCAAGAATTTAGGAAAACAGAAAATTAGTTAAATTTATTTGATGTACATTAATAATAATTTAAAAAATCAACAAACTTTCCTGAGATAATGACCAGATAAACTTTTATTATTTAGGCCAGATATTTAGACTTCCCTCTAGAAATATCTAAAATACATTTAGCCTAAGCCATTAACAATTAGAACTTGACCATTTTTCTTATTACATCCTGCAAATAATAATAATATCCTGCTTACATAATAATTTGGCCGGACCCACCCTTTTTTTTGCACTTTCAATAAAACTGCCTGTATTTCAATAATCCTGCTTTTGGACATTGAATTCTAGTATACATCACGTCTAATTGAAACATTCCACTCAAAATATATAAAAAGATCAAGAGTTGTAAGTCCTAGATATCTAGTAAGTAGAGAATCTAAAATTTTAGATCGAAGGTAATCATGTCACTGTATCCCTTGTAAATAATATATATAATAATAATGGCAATGTCTTTGATTCCAAAGATTAAGGATGAGTGCAGTGTTTCAAACCCAGTTGCAACCTGCATATTTTCTTCCGTTTCATGAAGACAAAGCTGTTGTCCACTGGCAGTCTATTTAGGTTCTCTTTCCGTCTACTTTTCTTTGGGTCTCAAATGTTTGTCCCACAGCCTTTGTGAGAGTTCTCCAGCTGTCTCTTTCCGAGGCCATCTGCTGCCAGCTACTTTCCTCTATGCCAGTGAGGGTGAAATGACGCCTGAGTAGATCTTTATAGCACTTAAGGGGGGTACCTCTGTTACACCTTCCTCGCCAAAGAAGACCATTTTTGGCATGCGGTCATCTCCCATGCAGGATAAGTAGAAAGTATATGTACTAGAATATCTAAAGATCTAGTGTTATAGAACTAGAGTAGATGATATCTAAATCTAGAAAAAGATCAAGAGTTCTGAGTTGTAAGTCCTAGATATCTAGATTCAGTAAGTAGAAAATCTAGTATTCTAGTCTACTGTCTTAGTCTTAGTGTCTAGAATTAGAATGTCAGTCTAGAGTCTAGATTATTTAATTAGTAATTATCTTATCTTATATAATACAGACGTTACTTCAAAAAAGAAGATGATTACGTCCTATGCGTCATGCATTTAGTCATGCATATTAACCAATAACTTAAATTCTGGCTAGCTCAGGCAACCCATTCCATGCTCTAATAGCACAAGGGAAGAAGGAGTATTTGTACAAATTTGTCCTAGCATATGGGACGAGGCATGTGCCTTTATCTTTGTGTCTTTCAGAGTATTTTTTAAATTTTGTTTTTGTATTTGAAGATTATGGTTCAGTGTTTTATGTATAGTTGCTACTTTACTTTTGAGTCTTCAGTCCTAAAGGCTTTCTAAATTTAGTGATTTTACTAAAGGTGTTACTCTGGTTAAGTGTGAATATTTTTTTGTTATGAATCTCACTGCTCTATTTTGTGTCTGTTCCAGTTTCTTAATGTTATCTTGAGTTGAGGGGTCCCAAACGGAGGATGCATATTCTATTATTGGCCTAACCAAGGTTAAATAACATTTTAATTTTATTTTCTTATTTGATTTATAGAAATTTCTTTTAATAAATCCTAATGCTTTGTTGGATTTTTTTATAGTTTCATCAATATGTGGATTCATGACAGTTTTTCATTTATTATAACACCTAGGTATTTTGCGTTTTTAGTCTGTGTTACTGGTTTGCCATGAATAAGAGGAATTAATTTGTTTTAGTTTTTTTGTTACTCTTAACAACTGACATTTTTCTGGGTGGAAACACATGCTCCAATTTGATTCCCATTTCTGTAATTCATCTAATTCTCTTTGTAAAATATCTGTGTCTTGTGTTGTTTTTATTGTTCTATATATTATGCAATCGTCTGCAAATAATCTGACTTTTGTTCCTGAGGTAATGCAATTTGGTAAATCATTTATATAAATTAAGAATAGTATTGGACCTAAGACAGTTCCTTGAGGTACACCTGAGTTTAGTGTTATCGGTGTTGATTTAGAGCCATTTATTATTACAGTTTGTTCTCTCCCTATCAGAAAATCTTTAATCCACTGATGCAATGGACCATTAATGCAGAAATATTTTAATTTTTTAAGCAAACTATGGTGGTGAACTTTGTCAAAAGCCTTGGAAAAATCACTATTATCTAAACCTTTTGAAAAGTCATCAATTAGTCCTATTAGTTGTGTTTCATATGATCTATATTTCCTAAAGCCATGTTGGTATGGGGTGAGGACATTATGTTTGTCTAAGTGGTTTATGATGTTGCTACATATTATGTGTTCTTTGGTACTCTGCCCTGGTTAAGCGATGCCTGAAAGAGTATTTTGAACACTGGGGCTAGCTCATTGCTTAGTTCTTTGAGTAATCTAGATGGAATACCATCAGGTCCAGATGCTTTAATTGGTTTGGTGCTAGCTAATAGTTTTTGGATTCCATTTTCTTGTACCACTATATCTTCTATGTTGTCTACTTGGTTCAAATTAAGTAATATGTTTTTGTCTCCTGGGGCTGAGAATGCTGATGCAAAGTATTTGTTTAGGATGTTTGCCTTAGTTTCATTATCATTATGTATTATGTTATGTTCATCTTTTAATGGCGCTATGCCTGCTATTTCCATTTTCTTAGACTTAATGTATGACCATTGGTTTTTGTTATTATCTTTAGATATTACATTGTTTATGTATTCACTCTGCAGCCATCTGCTTACTTTTTGGGTTAGGTGTTTAATTTTTATATACTTTTTGTAAACTCTTTCTGTCTTAGTTTCTTTAAATTTTCTATACAGGTTTTCCTTCTGTTTACAAAGCTTCTTTAGTCTATTATTAAACCAGCATTTATTTATTTTGTTTACTGTGTATTTAGTTGGTATATGATTTTCTATAATGCTTTTAAGATGGTTTTTAATGAAATTCCAGAGGTCATCGACTGGTTGGTTAATGTCTTTTTCTAAAAAGAATGTTTGTTGAAAGTTTAATGCAGCTTGGTGTAGTTGTGTTAGGTTACATTTATTCCAGAGTAAGATTTTTCTTTTGGGTTTTGAATTGGCTACTGCTTTTATCTGACTGTGTATTTTTATAATCTCATGGTCTGATAGACCAGGGATAATATCATAATCAACTACTAATCCAGGTCTGTTGGTTAAGAAGAGATCTAATGTGTTGTTTAATCTAGTTGGCTTTTTAATGATTCGATCTAAACTTAGGTTGTGTAAAGTTTCTATGAAAAGCTCATTTATGTCCTTAAGGTTTTGGTGTTTATCTATGGTTAGTGTTTTCCAATTTATATCAGGTAGGTTGAAATCACCCATAATCCAAAAAACTGCATTTTTATTTGTCTCTTTAAGTGTAGTAATCTGATTACATAGTTCCTGCATGTATTCTAAACTAGAATTTGAGTCTAGTTAGAACTAAGACTTAGATTTTTATGATTTTAGATGGCCAGGAAGGTAATGAATCATTCAATGACATAAATCATGTCACTGTCGCTGTAATCTTTCACTATTTTTACTATCTAGATTTTAAAAAGTTAACAATAATGTAACAATGCCTTTAAGTTTCGATAGCTTGAAGTAATCAATGTATACAAATTAATCATTCTAATTCTATGTTTGTTTTTGTTTTTTTTATACAAACCCGTTATCTTCCGACATTTTGAAGTGTATGTTGTTATGTTGCTATGAGAGAAGAATTTTCCGAAAACGGTGTGTCGGTGTAAAAAGGCTACACAAAATATATTCGTGTCAGAGAGAGCTAAGGCAGTGCCTATTCTCAGTCGGCTATGCTTATGCTAGACTATGTAGACTTGTATAGATCTAATGAGATATCAGAACATGGTTTCAACATCACTGGAACATCTATAGGCGAAGGTATTTTATAACTCATGGGCGTAGCGTGGTGGGGGTTGTAGCTTTGCTAATACATTGTTTGTTTTTTTAATTATTTCGTCAATTTGGGACTCCATGAAAGTTTATCATTTATTAAAAACTTATTATTTTGAGGTTTTAGTCTGTGTAACCATAAATTCAAAAAGTTGTCTTTATTTTTTTATATATTTTTTTTACTCCTAACAATTGATATAAGAAAGAACTATAACGAAACCAAGACTTACCCTCAGTTTACTGTTATTGTTGTTATATGGAGGGAGAGTGCATAAGATAAGTACATATTGTATAGTTGCGTATATTGTTTAAATCCACCAGAAAAAAAAATGTATGGTCTATTTGTTTTTTACTTTGTGTCTTAGTATTTTATTCAGTCATTATTTTATATCTGAAATTTTGGGTTTAGTCAAATTTAGTGTTTCTGTTGCTTTTGTTAGTTTTCTCCTTCAACTTTACTATCATAGTAATGATCGTTGGCTATTTGAGATAAGGAGGCTTGGACTGGGATTAGGTAACCAACATTTCCAAGCTGATGGAGTGAGAATAGATATTTTCCAATCGCTTTAGGATTTATTTCCACCAATCAAAAAAAAAGAAAAAAAATTCTGCGAATCTTCAAGATGGCTTTAAATGTATTGATTGCTTTAAAATAATATTATTGGCTACGTAAACACTAGATTCTAGGTAATCCATCTAGAATTCTAGATCTAGAATAAACCTGTATTTGTTATTATTATAATATTATATTATATTAAAGGTAAAGAGACCATGTGACATGTCACATGTGTCTTCATTTAATCAAAACAATTTTTTTTCAAACTTAATTTGATTCCAAACACCAAAATAAAAATTTATTCCAAACTCCAAACAGTCCAGACTAACACTTACTAACAGTAACATTACTAACACTCAGTCAGTAACAGACTCTAGATTTATTAATATTTTGGCATCAAATGATCTTTCGTGTCTCGTGATAATCAATTTTAATATAATTCTAGATCTAGTCTATATTAATAATTAATATTAACTAAATTTTAAAATCCCCATTGTGTTGGCCCATGCATAGTGCATAGCCCCTCACATTCAAATGGAAATCAACTATATTATAGTATATTGACTATGTCACTATTGACTATATCAATCTATATAAATTAATATAATAAAGTCTAAGGCAAAGATGTTTTTAAATTATGCACAACTACAAACACAAAATAAAAATTTGAACACATACACTGACATACAGTGTTAGTGTACACACTTATATTAGTTATATATAACTTATTCAAGTTATTCTACACAAATCAGGTCACTGGGCTTGTGACTTCTACACTTACACTGACTTTACTTATGTGACTATGACTATTACTACTTTTACTTTTAGACTTTTATTTTATGTTTGTGTTAGTTGTTTTTTTGTTTTATTCATTTTGTAATACAGTAATACAGATGATATCTTGTAACTCTTGTAGTCTAATACAGGCTAGGCTGGCAATTCTTGCTTAAATAATTTAAATAGCTGAATCCTCTATAAGTCTATATATACTTTCTAGACTATATACATATAAATATAAATCTAGATCTATCTAGTAGGCTTAGATCTAGGTATTTAACTTCATTCAATGTATTAAACTCATTTTAAACATTTGCTCATTTATTATCTTAAAAAAAAAAAACAACAAACAAACAAAGCAACATGTTTTTTTTTCAGTATAAGATCATTAACATCGATGTCCAAAGCTGGTTGTTCGGAATAAATTTTGGTAAGAAAATCTTAATTTAATACAAACACCCTATTAATTTTTTTTTATGTAATCAAACAACTTGGCTTATAAATCAAATGAAATCAGTTCCAAAAAAAAAAATCAATTTTGGTGGTCTCATTAGCATATATAGGCTAAGTCAATCAAAAAAATGTAGGAAAAGGTTAAGTCATCTGGTAATATAGGGGAAAAAAAACACCTGACCTACAAATTTAAAATTCTTTTTTCTTACATAAAAAGATAGCAAAATAGAATGAATATGGGTCAGAATTGTTGGAAAATGGACACTCACAGTATATATTATAGAGTGCTGGTTTTGTATTAAATATCAAAATAAAGGATTAATGACCACAAAAACGTCAATAAATAAATTGTATTTTACTCTAAATATCTCTAGAATCAAGACCAAATAAGATTTTAGTATTCAAAAGTCTCACTAGACGCTAGATCTAGTCTCAGTAAAAGTTATTAATAAAACTAAGAGAGTAAGTTTAAAGTACATTTTTAGTACATTTTAGTAAGGGCTTTACCATTATTATTGTTATGGATTTGGATGGTTCCTGGTCATGCTGTATGAGTGTTGGACTGCATTCTGTCTTCTCAATGGTCCTGGGTTCATTCCCCATCATCCTATGGGAAGTTTGGACTAAGAAGTAGATTATCTTTAACTCTGAAAGAACATCCGAAACATGTTTCCATTTAAGAAACATTTTTACTTGAGTAAAGCGGCCTTATCAAACCCTCCTCTTTTGTCTCCCATATCGAACACCTCACTGCATTTTTATCAATGCGTCTTTATTTTGATGGTTATAAACACATTTAGCTTTGTATTCCTTTGCAAGATCATAGTCCTACTTGGCAATAAAGTGCACTGGTATGAAAACTTCCTTTTTTAACCTCTTACACGTGAATGGGGGTGCTTCTGGTACTAAGGCTATAGTAAAGCCCCCATGATGCATCATCTGAGCAAGGCATACATATATACATACATAACATGTATAAGACACTTCCCTTACTTTTCATCAAATCTATTCAATGTCTTTTGGGGTGTTTGATAAGCTTTACTTTTCCGGAAATACATACACATTGTTCACAACACTCTTTCCTTTTAGCGTTCTAATGTATTTTCATGCAATATGTTTTCTTTCATTTTTTAAGCAAAAATAAACTTAATCAGTAAATTCTTAGGATCTTAAAGACATCAAAACGCACAAGCAATTTATAAATACATGTTTAATACATTAATATGGACAAATAGATAAATTTGTTTATTAATGTAAAAATTTATTTTAAAAAATACCTCCCTTCCCAATTAAAAAGAATTAAAGTATGCTCTCCCCTGACATTGCTTATTTATAGCATTAACCATGCCAAAATTTTAAAAAACGAGAATGGGGCAAATATTTTCTTTCTATACTCATCGCAATCATAGTTTATCTCAGGTTTGATAGTTTAAAATAGAATCTGATGTTAAAGAGAGGTGAGGTAAACTATACATATGGATACATTACAGAATTATCTTTTCTATTTTTATTAACAAATGGATGACAAGTTTAAAGATGTTTTCAGTTGTTTTTTCTGGGTTTAACTATTACGGTTCTATAAAAATCAAGACACAAAAAATGGCGGCAAGTTAACTTAAGGTGTTCTCTAGAGAAACTGTACTCTCAATCAACTCTAATATCTATAAGATAGTCTTTTACATCCTAATGTCATCAACTCTAATATCTATAAGATAGTCTTTTACATCCTAATGTCATGTCATGTCTTTTAGTCGTAACTGCCAGTGCCTAGAATAGATCTTGATCTAATTCTACATTAAGATATAAATATATCTCATTTATCTGTATAATATATTTTGCCTTGGCTATGACTTCAACTGACTTTAATCAAGTTCCATCAGCTGTTCCCCCTTTTTATCCACTCTTTTGCATCAATCCTACTCAAAGTTACATCAGAATTCCTCAGCCAATAAAAACACACCATGCTGTCCATTCAGCTTATTGTTCTAGTTAAAAATAGTTGCTAAAGCCTTATAAACTCTTTCTCTCCGTAATTATTTATCACATTCTGATGGAATCAACGTTTGTATCGTTGGTTAGGAGAGAAAGAGTTAAAACATATACATAATTCTAACCAGTCAATAGCAGTCTATGATAAAATATTCTTTGCTTTTGAATAACATTAAAAAGTTTGCTTAACTTTGTACATTATAGGTCGACATGACATCATGAACAACAGTGTGAATCAAATAACAAAAAATGATATTTATATATCATAGAGAATGAAATTGCATTATTTAAAAGAATATAATATAATCAATTCTCAGGAGTGTGTAGTAAATGCTCTTTAGATATGCTTTGTTTCTGTCTAAAACTTTACATTATCACCTATTCACCTATTTATTTTATTAGAGGTCTTACTGACCTTTTCCAAGTACTTTTGAAATATTTTTTTTATTTAATTTATTTTTTTTAATCCTGCTACCATTTTTTTTTTTTTTTTACTTAACTAGCTCTCTGTATTTAAGCTAGTGTGTTAAACCTCCATGTGTACAAGTTTTAAAAATCAATAATACTAAGGATACTGTAATCATAACTCATAATCATAATATGTAAGCAAGAAAATATTTTTAAAATACTTTTTATTAAAACAAAGTTTATATTAAGCATACTTGTATCAATTAGTTTGGATCAGTCATGTAATTAAATTTGTAATAGATCTAGACTAAGGAGACTAATTCAGCATACACCATAACTTAAGTCAATTACAATTCTTCCCCTTGTTCGAGATACCAATAGGTTAATTTTTTTTCATTGATTCTTGAGTTGCCAGGTAAAAGAAATAATTTTGCAAAATTTCAGCTTGATCTAAGATTGGGTTTGGGAGAAACATGCACAAACTTTTTAACAGAGTGAGTTGATATAAGCTTTGTGAAAAAAATAATTTGTAATACATAATTTCAAGTCAGCACCATTCAAAAAGAGGATTACAAGGTTTTTTTTTTTTGTAATTAGATTTTTTTTCAAGCTTCATATGTCAGCCAATCATTTGGCATTAAAGGATTAATTCCAATTACAAGCTGTCATTCATCTTTCTCTTGTTTTTTTTTTTTTTCATCTAATTGGTTATTATTGTACAGGTTCAGTACGATTTCTTGTGAGTAGACTGAAGCTTGGTTGTTTTCTACACATAACAATTAGCCATTGTGTTTCTCTTTTGTCTTTTATATATTGCATTTTTTATTTTTGTGACATTTTTAAAAATTATAGTGTTGTAGAGAAGTAAATAGATTGAATTATTTTGACACCATGATTTCTCTGATCTATTCTACTGATGCATGCATATGCATGTTGCTAACAACACCCACACTACAGAGTTACACAGAGTATGAAGAATAGGTAGGTGGTGCTGTGGTTAATTAAGCAGTCTATTACATCCCTGTGCCCAAGTGTGACTGTGTAAGTGTTCCCAAATATATAGCTGGCTGCTGCTGCTGTAATGATTATCATTGTTTGTGTGTGTGGGTATTGTCTTGTGTATGAGTGTGTGTGTTGCTGTCAGAGACAACAGCTGTTTAAGCTCCCTATGCAACTTGGTGGAAGAATACAAAGTAGTATTCAAGTTGTCTAACGTTGTGCATAAAAGAAGTACATTGCTATTGTGGTCACTCATTGCAGCATAATGTGTGTGGCTAGTTAAAATAGTAATGTCATTTGTATAAACTTTATTTCTCTATTAAAACAGTTTATTAAACTACAGTTAGGAAAAAAAAAACAGATGGGAAGTCAGTATTGTTTTCCAAACTTCTGCTGACATGGATGTTACAACCTGTAGGTCATCACTTTGATATGTTTCTAGTATACTTAGTCTTTTTTTTCCCATAGCTTAAAAGAAAAATGAATGTGTTCATTTGATAAAAAAATAAAATATTAGAATAATATATTGACTGTTAGCTATGCTTGAAATCAAATTTGCAATTTTCTAAAGATCTATAAAGTAGTTTGGAGTTTAGAACGACTAGCATAGTGTTTTGATGGTTCTGTGTGGTTTTTATGTTGTAGTGATTCTAGATTTATATCTAGTGCATCACTCTAGGGTAATGCATGTCCCCAGTTCCAATGTAGAATATTGAATAATTTAATGGTATAAACCTGAGTTGTAGAATAAACATGCACTTAGGATACTTACCGTAGATACTTTTGAATTACTTTTGCATTACGCATCTTTCATGCTTTAAGCATGCTCAGTGCATTCTGGTCCAATCTCTTTTGTGGGCCTGTGGGTGGAAGGGGTATCTTTAGGAGTAGGTTTCCTTGCTGCCTTTAAGCACTCAGCAAACACAAGTCTGCTCGAGAAAGTATTTGAACTCAAGTCCCTTTGATAGGTAGTAAAGTTGGTTCTTCCTCTCTGCTTCACATATAACATAAAATTAAAATCAATCCACCGTGAAATACTGAAATTAAGCACAATGTACAATTGACCCCTGATTTTCTGATTTGCCCTTTATATACATTTCAATCTAAGTTTAGATCTAGAAATTACCAGAACTGGAAAGAAAGTCAAACCTATTTATATCTATTGCCCCTGGACTTAAATGAGCTAATTTTAGCTCTGTTATATGATTTTGGTGTTGCCTTAAATAACAATGTCACAAAACAAAATAGCTTCTGTTGTTATTAGCAAGAGGCTAATCATCTAGTTATTTCAGGCAATGAAATGTGTGATTCATTAGCAGATAGAAGAAAATGATTTCATTGCTGTGAGTTAGTCTCTTATCAAGTCCATCACCTTCTAATTCACAACAAAGTCCAGATAGTCTTAGAGCTGTGATTGACTTTGCCATAGTTTAAAGTTTATATTCTTCATGTTCTTTGTATTCAATCTTTTTTGATCCACAGCTACTAAGAATGAAAGTTAAAAAATGATCGGATTAATTTCTCCTGAACCTGATCACTAATGGCTTTCAGCACCATCTTTAAAAAAGCCAGCAATCTTCTTGGCCTGAGTGGGTCTGAGAGTTTGCGCCCTCCACCTCTGGATGGGGAGATAATTTATTGTAAAAACAATGTCTGTGTTCACCCACCAGCTTCGCTGTTGCTAGAAACAGAACATCATCCAGGTTACTTGACACTCAGAGCACAACAAAGCCAGGTAATCTTTCAAATAGGATTCTATTTACATCACTCTTTACACAATCACTAAGTAATGCTCATCATGAAGGATTTACCTCGTTAGTAGTGAAGACTATGATCCCAAAAACCAAGACCAGTTCCTCCATCAAGATATATTTAAATATTTTTTTACTGAAAATAATTATGTTACAATAAATGTTTAAATGTTAGTTATTATTTCCAGTCTCATTTAAATATACTGCAACAGTAGTAAATTCAGTCAGTGAATATTTTTTTTAGCACCAATAAAAATCTTTCTTAAAAACTGTAATGATACCTTTACATCAAAATTTTTTTCAATATTTCTCAGCACCAGTGAAAATCTTTCCTAAAAACTGTAATGATACCTTTACTATGTTTCTATTTTACCTCAAAATAGCTGTAGCATATTAATAGAGTCACTCTTAACTCAAGCCATTTATTTTCTAGGGAAGTCGACCCACCCTTGTTCTCACATGGATTCCAAATACAACTTTAAAGAAAAATCCCTACAGCATAGAAAGCAGTCCCATCAGGTCAGGCAGTTGCACTCCCAAGGTCAGTCCTAGACGAAATCCAAAACAAGAGTTTGCCAAATCAGACGAATCTGTTACTCTAACACCATCTCCTTCTCCACAAACACATGAGAGCTTTTCAGAACCCAATAAGAAATTGAGCTTGGATGCCACCAGCATTTGCTCAGAGGCCTCTTTATGCTCAAGAGGGGATTCTCCCAGTCTAGATGACTCTAACGTCTGTGAAAGTAAGTTGAGCTGCAGTTATAAATCTCAAACGGACTCCGGTATTGGTGGGGAGGGCTCATCTCAACAGCACTCAGCAGCTTCTGAACCTAACTATGTACAGAACAATGAGAAATGTAAACCCAGTGGTGTGAAACCTTCCAGGGTCGGCATTCATGTGAACGACCTAAATAACATAACCAAAGTCTCAAAGTCTGATCGAAAAAATCTAGTGACCACAAATGACCAAAGTCAAAGTTGTGATGAACTGACATCGGAAGAGCAGCTAGTAGCCATGTTAAACAGAAACAAACTTCATGCGAAAGTAAAAGAAACTTCAGAATTAAGTAAGTTTTTATTAAGCAATATATTTTTGGGAGGTTTATCGTAACTTTATCTTTTTAAATGGAGTTATAGTTATTGAATGTATGGAGAGATATTATTTTAGTGGGGGAAAAAAAAACATTTACAGTAATCTTAAAACAATTAAGGAATTAATTATTTTTTTATATTATTTTTTTGTTACTTTTTATATATATTTACAGTGTTAAAAGTTTTTAAATCTGCAATCGACATCAGTCTTTTAGACATTGACACACTCACACCAATAGTTTTCTTTACATGTAATAACTTATATTTACTTGGTGATAGTTAAAGATGACCTTTACATCATCTGCCCTATAGATCACAGGTCTGAACTGGGAACTTTACTTTTTTTAAACTAAAAATGACCTTTTATGAATGTTGAATCACACAGATAGAATTATATAAACAGAATATACTTCAGCTATTCACTTATAGTATTATCGATGACACTAGATTTACTTATGAGCTGTACAATCACACGAGAACCATGTTGTACCAAAACTTCTATATGCTCTATTTTACTAAAAGTCTTAAACCTATAATTCTTATGAAATATAATCTGCTGTTTAGTGAGTGATATCTATGCTAAACTAATAATATTGTCATTATTTTATGTCAATTGCAATAATTGCTGTTATGTTTTTTTTTACCACACCTCAACGATTCACATATTCATATGTTGCAATCATGTATTGCTTTGTTTCAAATTTGTTTAAAATCATTTTTTTTTTCTAAGTTTTAATTTGTAGCAGTTATATATAACTCCTTCTATTAAATGACAACATCCTTACTATCAGTTATTTCTTAATTAATTTTTAATTAACCTGAATTTGGCAAGGAAAATAAATTAGTTTTTGGAATTTTCTATTTATTATACCAGAAACGTTTCCATTTCCAAGTAACTTCTTTACATAACCACTCATAGAGCAAATAAATTAATATAGCTGTATAAGATTTTATTTTGTTTCTGGCAATTAATTGAGGTCTATTGTATTCAAAACCATATCCAAGCTGTCAGCATTGAGATTCAAGGGGACAAGCTGGTGGTAGTGACAGAGCAACAAGATGGTGCCAGTTGCACCAGCCCAGGCAGCATCACAGACAACAACATCAACAGGGACGACAGCAAGTTTGAGACCAGCAGTTCCCAGTCCACAGACGCAGACACACAGAGCCTGAGCTCTGATTCCAACAACCACAGCCCATCGTCCAATGTTTTATCCCATGTAGGAGTGGAAGATGGATTACAATGTCTTCCAGAGCAACTTTCTCAGAGTGGATTATGTAGGGTAATTAAAGGATTAAATGCATTTCTTTAATTATAATATAAGAAATTAGTTAAGAATAATTTCTTTCAACATAGTTTAATATATTTTGTAATTAATGAACTGGTGCAGCAATATGAAACACCTTTGATCTTGTTCACTCACAATTATCTTTTTGCTTGAAATCTACTTGGCTGACTTCTCTACCATATCATGTGCTATCACCAATTATATATTTTGCAGTTTATCATGTTTTTAAAAGTCATTGGCCATAAGCATTAGTTTTTAAAACTGTTAGTAATGCTCATTATTGAGTTTATATGTTTTGAGTTCAGATCCTCAGACATTTCTTCAAAATTTATTGCTAGATTATAGGACTCTGCTGGAATTGAAAAAAAACAAACAACTTCCAAATGATGACAACTTAACTCTTTCACTCTTAACTGATGATACCAATGTTGATTTGACCTCATTAAATTAAATTAATTTTTGGTTTTATAAACTTTAATTTGTATCATATAAAAAGAGCATGCATTCTTCTATAATTATAAATCTAATATAACATTTCCTAATAACATACAAAAAAGTTATTGAAGTTTAATCAGGGTTGTGAAACACAAATGAGCAAAATGAATAATTCCATCGGAACATGGAAAATAATTACGGAGAGAAAGAGTTAAACCATGTCACATGATGTTTCAATGGTTGCCAATAGTAACTAATAGCTTGTGGCAGAGCTAAAAACAATTCTAAAGACTCTTCAAAATAACTAAAAATAATAAATAGACATTTCTAGTATAAGCAGTTTCATGATATTTCTAGAACTATTCTTAGATTGCAGAGTATAAAATGAGGAAAAGAAATAAATTTGGGGTCAGTTACTCATTGTGCTTTATTTCCATACTTTCAATGTGGATCTAGTATTTCAAATGATTTCTGTTGTGCCTTTATACGTGAAGTATTCTTTCCTGCGGAACTGTTCTCACTAACAGGAGAAGGGGCAAAGGTGAGTAACTGGCGCCTTAACCAGTAAGCTTCGGGCAGGAGGGGCTCGATAGCCATGGCTGGCTACCCACCTAGGAGAAGGAAAACTGAATTCAAACCTCTGTTGCCTTGCAGCTATACCCAATCATGGGAAAGGATTCGGGAGTCAACCCTGAGGAAAAATCAGGAGCTGGGGACCCTAAGGCAGTTTGCAGCACCCAGTGCTACACTCTGGCAGAACCTGCGACACCGCTGACCCCAAAATGTATCGGCACTGCCGTTCATTTGGATATATCAGCTGCGTGGAGTGAGGGGAACTGATGTGTGGGCGACATCGTTCCGACCACAACTAATGCCCAGACATTCATCTCATTTCCATGAGAGGATCCATAGTCACTTTGCTACTGAAGGAGGCCATATATTCTTAATGATCATTCAATGATTCTAGTTTCACTTATTCCGAGCTACGCTTGGATGTTGTGGCACTAGATTTACAACTAGAATTACTAGTTAGTAATAAACACACCAGGCCAGTGCCACACCATGTTTAAATATTTTGATTTGAAGAAGAAGTACATAATAATTGAATTGAATTTTCCAGGCTTTTCTTGATCTACAAATCCCTCCCAGTTCAGGGCCTCCCCCTAATACACCGGCTATCACACCTGACATCCATGTCATCAAAAGTAGATCATTGTCAACATCTAGCTCATCCACCACAACATCTGGTCCAGACTCAGCACCTAATACACCTTGTTCTTCAGTGGACGACTCTGGTAATTTCTTATGACTTACTTATAACCTTATGACATTGCCTTTTTTTTTTTTTTTTTTTTTTTTTTGCAATCTGTTAAAAAAAAAAACAACTCATCACTTAGTTCCCTTTGATGGGATTAGTGATATGCCGTTGCATCAGGTGATTGCAGTGTAATGTTTCTAAAGACTAACTCAGTTTTGGTCTTAAGGAAAATAATATGAATCTATGTTTTTCATGTAATTTTATTCTATGTATAGTATGTTGTATGCTTTTTGTTTTGTTGGTACCGTTGGGATTGATTACATGCAAAGCCATAATATTTTTGTAACTATTTTTCTTGGAAACAACTGCCATGGCTTGATATAACTTTTGACCTATTTGTTAAATCTTTTCACCAGATTCAAACTAGTACAATAATCAAATGGCTACATTTCAGTATATTCAATTTTCTAGACTTCTTTTGATTTCATAACTTACCATCACATTGTAATACATTAAAATAACCTAAATAAGTGTAGATTTAATCAATTTCAACTTTTTGAAGACAATATTTTAAAACTAGAAAATGGGCCTAAAAACTGTAGAAGTTGAGCCTAAAAACTAGAAGTTGGGCCTAAAAACTGTAGAAGTTTAGCCAAAAAACTAGAAGTTGGGCCTAAAAACTAGAAGTTGGGCCTAAAAACTAGAAGTTTGGCCTAAAAACTAGAAGTTGGGCCTACAGGACATCTGCTTTCATGGGATTGGGAAAAACTGTAACTGTAGAGAAATTAAAACTTAGCTGTTGATTATCTGTTTTTTAATGTTCTTGTAACTTTTTTTTATTGTATACTTCCACACATTCAGCCTCAATATCTCCTGGTCAAGAGTGGTCAGGTGACCAGCCTGAATCTCCAAACAGCGGTAGCTCAGTGGGTTACCACAACCTCACTTTTCCAGAAAATGCAATGACAACATCAACATCATCCAATCACAGAGAGAAACGTAGTGCCAGAGAACAGCTATGTGGAGTTTTCTCTGTGGATTTGGGTTAGTTTTTTTCAGATTCAGAGCATTGAAGAATGTTACTTTGCATATTTATTTAATATATTATGCAATAGAATAGTACTTCAATCAATTTTTCAAATATTCATGCTTATTTTAGCAGGGTTATAACTGTGTGTTTTAAGTATCATTTACTTTATGACTAGATTTAGTGATCTCCCTAAAAGTAAATAGCTATTACCATACCATTGTGCATTTTGTTCATTCAATTTATAACACTTTTTGCAAGCCATGTTTTTAATCAATCCACTACAATTTATGCAATCATCAGATTTAATTATTTAACCTAATTATAACAAAGATTTTCACAAATATAAGATTTTTTTCAAAATATAAAAATAATGTAGCCGTTTTCTTAAATGTTATTGCTTTTGAGAATTTCACTTTGCTGAACTCCAAATATTTCTGTGGGCCACTCAACTGTTTCTTTCAACCTACAGGTCAAATGAGATCACTGCGACTTTTCTACAACGACTCAGCCTGCACACAAGGTCAAGTGGTTATTGCCAGCAGGGAGAGCCAGTACAAGATACTGCACTTTCACAATGGTGGACTTGACAAACTAGCTGAGATATTTGAAGAGTGGAGTCTGTTTGCTCAACAGACAGATGAGGTTGTGCTCATGTCAAACAAATATTAATTGTATTGTAATTCTTAAAAAAAAAAAAATTAATTACCTAATGAGCACCAGCTATGCCCAATATTTGATCCAAAAATATCACCTTATACTTATTGAAACATCTGTAAATAAACAATATAGAAAATCTTTAAGAATGATAGTTGTATATATTTTACTATTTCACTTCTTTTATTATCCTGACATTGCCCAAGCCAAGTCCTGCATTACATCCTCTTAACACATTAACACAGGATCTTGTCCAACTTAACTTTGCCTGCCATAAAAAATTGTTTAGATTTTACAAGGAAACATTGTTACTTTGATTTAAATGTTCTTATTCTTTGTCTTTGTTTTCTTCTGGTGGATGGGACAGTGTGTGGAGGGAGACAAACCCTACAAACAGTTTCTTGTTGTCAAGCCTCACCTGACTGATGACCAGTGTCACCCAGAGGAGCATTTGTTCCCCAAAGTAACAGATGAGATTTGGAAGTCCCATATGACTGAAGACGGCAGGACTGAAGATGTTTTTCAACTGCGTAAGGTGAATTTGAGACACAGTTTGTTAATATGCATTTTTATACTGCAGGATTGTGTGTTTTTTATGATTCTTAGTTTAAAGGAAATTTTTACTAATTTCTTGAAATACTTTTTCATCCGTATCAAAAAATTCTATTTAATGTTGGGCAATTATGTTCTATTTGGATTCATAATTCTAGATGTCAAGTTTTTTTAAAAAGAAGATTATTTAAAGCATTGTTTAACCAGATAAATATTAGGTATTTTTAATCTGAACAAATTTTAACCCTCACCAACCTTCAGTAACTATTTTTAGTCATTACTTGTTTATATCATAATGGAAGTATATCTTTAGCTTGGTGGATATTTTTTTTATGGTGCAATCTATTTTTTCTTATATCAGGCCATATTTTTTGGAGGTCTAGATGCCAGTATACGCCATGATGTCTGGCCTTTCCTTCTGCATTACTTCCCTTTTGATTCCACCTTTGAGCAGCGAGAACAGATTAGAAATGACAAATACATTGAGTATCAGAACATTAGGAAAAAAAGGTTTGTCTTTTAAACAGTGTACACTGGATGTTATTGAACTAACTGTCATGTTTTGTGTTTAGCATGATTTGGGTACATCTAAAATTGCGAGGACAGATTTTAGAGAATTCTTTGTCCAAACACAAACACAACATACTTATAAAATGAATAATTTTGTTTCTTAGTAAAACATCACATTCTAGTTGTAATTCTTTTGTGTAAACTAGGTTTGAGGTTAGGCCACCACCTCAATACCTACATGTAAATATGACATAGGATAGTTTTATAACAATCTTAATTGTATTTTGTAGCATCTCACCATAAGATGAGGTGCAGATTTTATGAATTTTTTTTTTTTCAAATGTTCTTGCTTCTATTTTTTAATAAATTTTAATAAAAAAAAAATATCCCTTTCAAGATTTATTTCTTGGATGGCTGGATAAAAAAAAAATGTTTCTTAATCTATTTTGCTAGAGAATCAATGGACCTTGAAGAACAGCAGCAGTTTTGGCGAAGCATTCAGTGTATTGTGGAAAAAGATGTGGTCAGGACAGACCGCTCCCATCCCTACTTTAGAGGGGACAATAACCCTAACATTGAAGTACTCAAGTAAGAATGGATGTAGTTTATTTCATTTCTTGCTGGGCAATTTTAATGTCAAACTGTCACTTATAAATCTAGTCAGATATAATTCATAGATCAGTTTCCACAATTTTCAGACCTTACCTCATTTGTAAGAACTTTTTTTTATACATAGGAAATACTTTTGGATTAACATTTATTACATGCTAGCTAAAAGCACTAACTTTGTCATGCTGGTGATATGATGCCCACTTTCAGGGCTCCACTTCACAAATCAAATATTATTACAATAGCCACCTTTTTCTTGGAGATGAGCTACTTTCTTTGTTTAAAATGGATATTAAACAAATGCAAATCTCAATTCAATTTTACTCTGTCATATTCTCTGTAAGGAAAATTGGTATGTTTTAATGGATCTAGAATGAGGACCACTGTTTATTCATGTGAAAGTGGGTAACGCAGGGCAGTTCTGTAGCTCATCCATGGGAATGTTGTAAAGAAGGGCAGTTTTGTAGCCCATCCATGAGAATATGGTAAAGCAGAGCAGTTCTGTAGCCTATCCATGCTACATTTAAACAGATATTTTAAGTTTCTGTTTTGCCCTAATGTGATTCAGATTTTTGTTATTGGAAACACAAGATCTCAACTGAGAAATAATATCTTGAATTTAATGTATGCTCCAATGTGGAAGACTTTTTTTTGTTAGGTTTGAGCTTATAACATCGTGTACAAACTGATCAAATAATGAACTATTGCTAGTAATTTTAAATATAGTTTGTTTGAGATCTTTGC